>JAOBYE010720334.1:0-10574 GCA_025403585.1 Parazoanthus swiftii
CCCCCCCCCCCCCCGCACCCTGCACACCCCCTGTCAATGGGCCTGGCTATAAACATGCATGGACTTGCACTGACTTGCACAGACTTGCATTTGAGTGAGCTCGGATTTGAATGCAAGTCAGTGCAAGTTCTTCATCAGTGGCAAAGAGAAGTGTAAGTCAAATGTACAAGTTTGATAGTCACAACTTGCACTAACTTACAGGGAAATGCATCTACGTTTGGTCAGGGCTTAATAACACTTTGTAAAGTATCAAAAATCTTAACTTTCATGAGTTGATATTTTAGAATTAAGTATTTTTAATATTAAGTTATATATATAATATATAATTATTAATATATATATATAATATATAATTATTTATAAACCATGACAACATATATATAGTGTACTTGAAGATTACTGACTGTGGTTTATTCTGAAATTAACTGCAATATATATTAAAGTGAGTTAAACAGACTGTAAATAGATCGAGATTGCGACTTACCAAATATTTGCCACATTTTAAGATCACTCTTGAGCTTCTGGTGACTTGATTTGGTGATCGATCGCAGTCTCCTTTGGTTCCCACCAACTGGGTGGTGAAACCCGTATGATCGGCAGCACTTACGCTTTTTCGCTCAGCGTAGTTTCCAAAGTTTTGCTGCTTATTTGCCTTTTCATCTTTGAAATTTGTTAACTTGCAAACGGCTGCATTCTTACAATCTCCAGCTTTGATTGAAAGTCCACAGAGATTGATGTGATATTCTGCATTGCCATCGCGTACTATCCAGGTCCTAAGACAGAATTCAATTTAGCAGGTCTTCCAAATCGAAGCCATCAAAACAGGAACTAAGTACAGCTGAGCTGTAGTAAGTTACTAAATATAACGGACAGCCCAGCAATGCGTTCGCTAAAACACTTACCATGCACTTATCTTGTAAGTTATACGTTCAACTGTGTAGGTACACTTTGAAACGGCCTCAGACGGTGGAAATGTGTGCATCAAATGAGCTATAAACACGAGAAAAACGTGGTGGCGAAAGTGGAACAATTGCCACACTTCGACCGCCATCTTGGATTTGACCGGCACTGGGCATGCGCAGAAGGAGAAAGCGTGACGTTTCCGTGTGAACTAAAACAATCCCGTGTGGGTCACCTGACAGAGCGGCGAAGCGTGGTGTCGATGGTGTCACTGGGATAATTTGCATCGTATAAATTTGCAGGTAACCTTTGTTGTTTAACATAAGGACACAATTGGAATAATTTGAAGTTTTATAGATTTAAATTAAGTGCGAACTTGCGTGTATGCTCAGCTGATTTTGAAGTGAAATCCGCAGCCGAGAATCAGTGGACCGGACAGAGAACTATCGAAATCAAGATTCAAGGACGCTCGATTTTGTGTAGATGAAATATTATTGAAACAAAACTGTGAATTCGTATCTGATTTCTAAATATCGATACATTGGACACGATTTTTACTGTTCAAGGGCAGTTTAAAACCGCCGCGGCCGGGCCTGAAATTGATATCAACAATTAATGAATTATTGGAGGAAGGATTATTGGATTATTGGAGGAAGGGTGGGAAGGGAAGGCAAAAGTTAAGAAGGGAGGGAAGGGAAGTTGAGGCAGGAATTTTAAATCGCCGGTGCTTCGTAAAATTTATTGGCCTATTATAAAGATGACAGTATTTTGGTCTTTCCATAATCCAGCCATCCTCTCCATTTAAATAGATATTTGAGTGACTGAACTCTATTTTCAGGGGGCAGGGGAGAAATAGAAATATTTTTGTAGCTGTGTCATCAGGCCAAAAAGGGAATTATGATTTATATTTTTCTAATTGTTTCATGTACAGTGTTAACTTACAACTATTTTGCTGAACTCTAATAAATTTATGTCAACTGAGGGACCAATGTTAATAGAAAAAAAAACACCTATTTTTTTGATAGTGTTATGTCTTAAAATAAGTTCATTGTTAAAAAGCATACTTATTAAAATATGTGATGATGATAATTTTGATAATTATTATAATTATAATAATAATAACTGTTAAGATAGTAGTTGAACTTAGAACATATTATGCAAGCTTCAGTTTAATGCATTTACAATCGTATTTTATGTGCAGAATTAAGTGAAGAATCTTGCTGTGTAGACATAGCTTGATTTGATTGAATTGCTGAGCTTCTAAGGTGACTGATGCCAAAGTGTCCAGAGCACATGTTTTGGGGAAAAAATCACCCATGAAGTGGGTGTACAGTGACTGTTTTATTTTGTGTGCATGACCATTGATCTCAGTTTTTAATTTTTTATCTGGAACTTGAATCAAGACATATTTACAATCAATAATGCACACTGAAGGTAGCCAGTTTTCTTGAATAGTTTACATTCAAACTTTTGAGCATCACTCAAGCGCACTGAGCACTAAGCATGCAGTATTCTTTAGACATGTTTAGTTCTGAACCAGGGTCAACTGTTGTACTACCAACCCCACCCCCTAAGGAGTAATACTGGATTGCACTGGCCGTACAATTGCTATAAGCATAAAGTATGCATGTTCAGCAGCTTAAACCGAATTTAGAAAAAACTGTCAGATTTGTAGAGAAAATGCAGAGTACGTAAGATTTTGTTGTCTCCTTTGACATTTTTAAAATGTATTTTTTTTTAACTTTTCGGGCAGAACAACGGTCATTTACGTAAACGTCGATAATAATAACCTGTTTCCAGTCATAGCTTCCAAAACAACAGTTTCATTCTTAGGCCTCGTTGACACTACACCGGACAGCTTTCGTGTCGTACAAACCATAGAGGATAGGCCTTCTGTTTACATAAATTATACCGGATAGCTTTCGTACCGTTTAAAAAATCCATAGCGGATAGACCTTCTGTTTACACTACACCGGACAGCTTTCGTTTCGTACAAACCATAGCGGATAGGACTTCTGTTTAAACTTTTCCGGATAGCTTTCGTACAGTTGCAAAAACCATAGCGGAAGACCTTCTGTTTACACTATACTGGACAGCTTTTGTGTCTTACAAACCATAGCGGATAGGCCTTCTGTTTACAATATACCGTCCGAACAGCTTTCGTACCGTTGTAAAAACCATGGCGGATAGGCCATGCCCATCTGTTAAACACTATACCGGATCACTTTCTTACTGTCATAAAAACCATAGCGCCGAGATAGAGCTTCTGTCAAACTCTGAACCAGATACTTTCTGTCATAAAAATAGGCCTTCTGCTTACACTATACCAGATAGCTTACAAGTTTGCTATCATGAAACCATAGCGGATAGACTTTCAGTTAAACACTATACCAGATAGCTTTCGTACCGTCATAATTACCATAGCGGATAGGCCTTCTGTTAAACACTATACCAGATAGCTTTCGTACCGTCATAAAAACCTTAGCGGATAGGCCTTGTGTTTTACACTTGGAACGATTACCTAAATTCTTCAGCCGAACCGCAGTACGTGAGACGCGAAACGTTCGAAAGTAATCTTGTATTATTTATCGGATAGGTTTTTATACCGCGAAAGACGTAATGCAAGTACCAATCTGAAAGGTGTATCTTTGTTTTGCCCAGCCATATTCCGTGCCGGTACAACGTGTTCACCCGAAACGGTTCCCTTGCCGGCTTCATACCCAGTCTTCCTTTCTTCAGATACACAACGGAGGAAAGCCGGATGTGAGAGTTGAAACTTGAAGTCCTTGCATTGTTTGTATGAGTATTGATTGCTGCTATATTGTCGTCAGCGCTGATCATTTTTTTGCCGATGAACATTGAAGTGAATGGTAAAATATCGAATGCAATATTGGCTTCCGTCTGAAGCGGTCACGTCTGACTTGCCTACCACGGTCCCCTTATGGAAACGTAATGGACCGCGTAGCAGTTTGATATTGTTGAACATGACCGTGGTTTATTTGTTATATTACCTGCCGCTCCTTATTTCGTCGTTAATCAATTTATTCCATAGTTTTCCCGTAGTTTAATATTGCCTCCAGTACAGAATTTTAGTCTTGCTGGCACTTTCCATATCTTATACAGTAAAAGCCCGTACATAAAAAGCTATGGATTAAAAAGCTGCAGGATGATGAATTTTGGCGTTTATCCCCCCCCCCCGAACTTATAAGAATATGTCTAGCGTCTAGCCTCAAACGTTGGAAAGCTTCTTATTTTGAAAACTAGCTAAAATTCTTAAGAGGCAGGGTTACTCAGACAACCAATATTTGTCGAATCAAAATTGGACTTAGCATTGACGTAATAAGCAGCATTAAATGTTGTATAATCGGGCCTGATGCATTTTCGTTATAGATTTAGATAAAACTGGCCAAGTTTCATAACCATTTCGCTATATTAACTGGTTACAACTTCAAAGTCTAACCGAGTCGAAGTAACTTTTTGCCCGAGTGAAGTGTTGTTCTCGGTGAAACTTAAAAGGCACACCGTTTTTAGAAACTGGTAACATAATTAGCTATTCTTCAAGGTTTGAAGTTTAAAGCTTTAAGCAATAAGAAAAATTTCAAGAATGTTGCCTGAGGAGAAAAGTCGAGAATCCGAAAAAAAAAAAAAAAAGAATGTTGTCAATTTTATGTCTTATGGGTTTGCCTTGCGGATATCCTGACGTGTATTGACGCGGCCAACACTGCACTGACGTCATGTGGAATGTACTGGATTGCAGCGGCCGCCGGGTATTCCGCACTTAAGAGTTCTTGAAATATTTTGAACCCAAAATCATATAGACATTATTTACTGAGGTCTACATCAAATAGATAAATCACACCTCAAAGTTTTGTTTGTTTGCCATATTTTTTAGTTTTGCTACTGTCAGTTGGGGGGAGGGGCCTATTTTCGTTGTCCAAGTCGATAGCTTTACTATAAAGTTACACTGACATTTACATGTGTTAGGTAATTTAGTGTGCCCCTCCCCTTCCAAATTCCTGGATCCGCCACTGGTTGTTCATTAATTGTTTGGTGACACGCGCCCTTTGTTGTGAGTTGTAAAAATATCGCTGACCTTAACCGACACTTGCGCCAACTTGACTCGGTCTTTGTTGCTTTAGCAATCCATCTGTCTGGTACTTTACTTGCGTGACAAATTGGGTAAATAGTACAATATTTATGAATGCAAATAGCACACCCAACCAACTATCATTTCCATAACCATCTCTTTCATTTTGCAGTCGCTGTGCCAGTACGATCAGCTCACGTGTATTTCACAAACACATTTCCAAACTCACTCACATCACATTAACAATGGCCTCAAGACCAAAGGGATACGGAATGACGGCCGAGCTTGAAAAGAAGGTAATACTTACTGCTCTGAACGACTAAATGTTTTGAAATTATTGTCTTGTGTGGTACCACCAAGTTCTCTTCCTTTTTGTTTCGTTAATTCAGTGTCAGGGAGTCAGAGTGTTAAAAGAAGTTCAAAAAGGCAAAAATGGGCGAAAAATTAGTCTTCCAAGTACCCAAAACACGAAACTGAGGGTAATAGTTGAAAACTATAGGTTCGTAATAAAACATTTGAACTTCCACGTCAACATAGCGTTTCACAGTGCTTGCCATGCAGGCATAATTTTTGAACTAGGAGTTGGTCACATTTAAGTTGCGTTAATTTTCAGTTTTTATGCACTTCTTTGATTCGTCTTCTTCGTCTAACAGTTTATTTTATTAAAGATAAAATACAATGACAGTGAGAGCTACCCGTAATGGCGCAAAATTTATTTCACATCACTGAGCAGATCAGAGCTTTCGATAGGTTTTCTTGTTTACTAGGGAAAATGAAATTTAGGGTGGATCGAAAACTTTTAAGCAGAAGTTGCATTATAACTAGAAGGTTTAATGTGTTAGTTGCTCTATAAAGTAATGTGGAATTTTTAACGTCATTGGCGACAGTTAATGTGACAAGCTGGGTAGGGAAAGATTTACATACTGACATGAATATCTCTATCTTGTTAATATAAGGCTTAACTGATGCGGGAATTCAGTTTAACCGAGCTTTTTTGTTTGGTGACACACTTTAAAAGGAGGCATGCGTGTGTATATCTTGGGGGCAGGTCGAAATATTTAGTTCCCAATAATAAAAGTGATTGGGGTTTTCTTTGTTATGCGGCCACTACGACTCCAGTCTGCCTGAAGGTTTAACCCGTGTTTCAATATCTTCCGAACATATATCGAATCTCTCTTTGACATCTAAAAGCAGATATTACCGATCGACAAAGATATTTCAACTTCCTAAGCAACGAAGATGACCAAATCGGTGTTTCAGATCTGAATTCCGTTTTACGACTACGTGTAAAGATATATTAATTAAAACCGTACTTTGAATTTTAATGCTATGAAAACAAGTTTTGTTTCTGCAAAACGGAAACTATATTGTCACGCAACAAAATATTTAAATACTGGGGGCGACAGGGTGGAGCGGATTAACGGGAAACGTACTGTGTTTCTTCAAATTCTTCTATCGCTCGAAGTACTTGTTGCCAATTTGTTGCTGACCAAAAAGGAACCAGTGAGCCAAACTGGTAATTTAGCGCGAAATGTAGCTGCCCTTTCAACAGCGGGAAGGCGAGTTGTTTTGTACTCCTTCAAGATTCATTGCAAAAAATTAGTTAAAAAGCGTTTCGACTATTGAATTCTGCCCATTGGGTTTAAGTAGTCTGTTGCCTAAAGTTGCGCTCATTTCACACTCGTTCTAACTATGGTTCAGGGTATTTTTTTCAAGTCTGGACGATGGACTGAGTGTTCGCTACCCACTGAGCCCGCGATCTTCCCTCATTTAGCTCGACAGTCACATTTCAGTATGTTTCAGTTCGGAGTGACTCGATCTGAGCACCAATTTTGTTGCACAAATACCTTCTAAGTCGTCGACCTGTGGCTGGCTAGCTAGGCTGACTGCTCACCGGAAATTTGGTACTAACGACCGGGTAGCAGGGGGCCTGGCACTAGTTTGTACAGTGTCTAAAATAACTTACCTCGACGCCTTTTTTTTCCTACGAAATAACTTATGTTAGGGCATTTTTATACCGAGTTTTTATATATTGCGACCTTTTTAACAGCTGCAGTTTTACTTGGTATCGGCTTCGTGACAGCTTATCAGATCTGCAGACAATTGTTTACTTAATGTAGTTGTCGCCATTACTAATAAATTTAAACGGGATCGCATTTCCAAACTGAAAAAAACGCATAGCAGATAAAGTTGTTTGTGGGTTAAGTGCGGTGCAGTGCAGCAAGCGCGCCAAGGCCGTGTTTTATAGCTGGAGAGTAGCCCGAGGTCACGTGGTTATTACCACCTGCAGGGTCGACCGTCACAAATACCTCCATGTACGCTCAGCATGTTTTTAAAAAGAGGGAGAAGAGAGAGATAAAAATCCCCAAAATTATATGAAAAGCTGAGAACAGTTTTAAAACCAATAAAGATATACCAACCCAAGTCTTTTGCTATATCTAGGCTTTTCTCCCAATTCTTCCTCTTCATCTTAAAGCTGTACGACCAAATTGGGAAAATCACACAATATTCGGTGTTTGTCAGTTTGTCGGTTTCAAGAGCACTCTGCCAAGCCTCCAATGTGGCAAACCGGGACAATTGTACACGTTTTCATGGCAGTGTGACCCAAATGTTGCACGCCTGTAAATAACAGCTAAAAATGACCTGTACATGTCCTTGTTGTAGGCAAAAGTTGCATCGTGCCAGTAGATAGGCCTTTACATTTTTTATTGTATGTTTTGTTTAGAAAGCAGCGAAATATGATCCTGAGCTGGAAAGGCAGGCGCGACAATGGATCGAGGCAGTTACTGGAGAGAGAATTGGTCCCAACTTCGCAGAAGGACTCAAAAGTGGAGAGATTCTATGCAAGTAAGAATAAACAGGGCTGTATCAGGCCTCGGAAAACTGGGGGAGCGCAACCGAGCGCGGAGCGGGGTTTTGGGCATGCTCCCCCGGGACGCTTTTAAACGCCATTTGAAGCAAAGTCAGTGTCTAAAATTGGTAAATATTTCCCGTTTTTCTCAGACTTGGGACAGGTTGCTGAGCATGACATGTATTTTTTCACATCGATCGTATTATTTTTTCCCTTCAAAAGCAGTTACAAAGTGTCAAGATTAACCATAAACAGCAAACGCCGGCCTTGGGTGATGCGTACATGTACCGTACGCAGCCATCATACCCCCTCTTGGTACGAGCATGACAGGACACAACTCAAGTAACCAGTCGCGTGGTCACCAAACTTTTGGAACAAAAATTAGGGAAAAAGCTCGGAGGGGGGGGGGGGGTGGGCACGGGGCCCCTCGGCCCCTCAGCTCCTCCCCTTGCTACGGCTCTGATAACACTTGTTTTAGATAAGCTTCTGAAGCTAAAGCATAAACAAATGTGATCAACGAAAGTACAGAAAGAACACTGGTATGACTGAAACCTGGTTCATGTTTGTGAATGCTGAGCACACTCACAGGCGTTAGGAAAATGGAAGAACAAAAGGAAAGACAGAAACATTGGTGCGGTGACTAAAGCCTGGTTCACACTTGTGAAATACAGTAAGCATAAACGCAAGCACAAATGGCCTTACTGCTCATCTTAAGCGCTCTTAAACGAAAGATTAAAAGACTTCTTCGATTTACTACAACGAGTCGATAAAACCGTTTTGTATTTTGCTTAACGTTCTACCTCATGATTGGAGCCTGTTTATGAAAAAAACTGCTCTACATATTGACTTCTACCTAGGTTTATTTGAACATTTCTTTTTTTTAAAGGTTGATCAACAAAATCAAACCTGGCTCCGTAAAGAAAATCAACACTGGCAAGATGGCCTTCAAAATGGTAAGTTGTGATACAGCCTTTCGTCTATCAACAAATTGTCTACTTTTTGTCTTTTAAACCCGGACCGTCGGCAGGGGGGGGGGCGGGGGGGGCGTACGCACCCCCCCCCCCCCCACGGAATCAAAAAGGTCCGCATTTGGAGGTTTAAAAAGACGACGAAGAAACCAGAACAGGTTTATCATAACAGTTGGTGCTGCCGTAAATCGAAACGACTAAAAAAAAAACGGCCATAAGTCTGTTTGTCCCCATAAATTTGGCTTTGAAGAGTCCTAGTCTACGAAATTTGCACCTCCCCCCCAACAAAAATCCTGCCTACGGGCCTGTTAAACGAACTACTTACCTACCAACCAATAAACTAGCTTACTGCTAGTTTATTGCTTTTACCTACTTAACTATCTACCGTAATATACCATACATACCATATATACGTATATACACACACATACATTAATACATACATATATACTAACATACATACATACACACAGATACATACTTACATACATACGTGCATACATATATACATACACATACGTACACACACATACATACACACACACACAAACATACATACATTTATACATACATATACATACATACTTACATTGTACATTGCCAAAGCTATGACAACTTTAACCAAATCAGTCACTTAAACTGTTACAATTCAAACAAATATCTCTTGAAATGTGAGATTAACTTACGTAATTATCATAAAATAAGTGGTAACTATATTTTACGTATTAAGGTGCAGTTTATTATATATTTTGCAGTGCAATAAATTGAATTTTTATTATCTGTTGTAAAAGTTGCATGACATAAAGCTATGTCATTATCAAAGGATTGATTAAATAATTTAGATTGTTTAATTAGCTAAGAATGATCGACGAAGTATTTCATATTTTGAGCAATGAAACAGAAAATGATTTTCATCTTCAGTTTGATTTGAATTGCAAAGAGTGCAAATTCTTTCTTCTCTTGGGATTTTAGGTTAAGGATGTCTTCCTTGTTCTATAAGTAAATCATGGTTACTGGTGCAGAGTTTTGCAAAACTTTGTCTTTCTTCTCAGTCTTTTAGTGTATTTATATAGTTACTTGTATGAAATCCTTGCTTATATATACGATAAAAACTCAGTTTTTCGGACGATCTAATTTCGTTTTGCCAATAAATTACGTAAATGTTTTCTAAATTCTTTATTGTGTGAGCTATATTACTTTGTCCTATATATAAAACCCCATGTGTCTGAATCGTAACATCCTGTCTCCTGGAGATATGTTTTTAGTTCGCTGATGTATGATTTTCGATTTTCTATGTCCAGTTGTTTTGATAATTAAAAATGCCTGTTTTACTATCGAGTTCTCATCTTTTCCACATAAGTATGAGAAGTAATTACTCATAACTATTTATCATTTTTATTTTTTCATAAGAAATTTTTGGATCGGAAATCTTCCTAATTCACCTCTTGTTGCTAGATTTGACGCTTTTCGGTTTATCTCAAGGTATTGCTTACAAAATTCTAGATGTATTTTTTCAGCTGGACTATGATACCATCTTTCAAAGTTCAAAGGTTTTGAACTGAATACCCTATATTTCTCCACCTTAAGTTAAGATTGGAACAATAGCTAGTTGCATCAAAAATTTTAAACACTATGTGTTGTGGTAATTTGGATATGTCAGCGTACACACACACACACACACACACATACACACATACATACATACATACATACATACATACATACATACATACATACATACACACACACATACATACATACATACATA
>JAOBYE010720345.1:0-10573 GCA_025403585.1 Parazoanthus swiftii
CAAAGAAAAACCAGAAGGCTTATAGCGAATGAGCTCCCTCAAAATAAAACTGATTAATCAAATATGGCTAACAGGAATTAAAACGAAATAGTAGTCCGGATAAGTGTGTCTGTTATAGCTGAAGCTACCATAAACCGAACGACTAAAAAATAAAGAAAAAAAAGGCATCAGTGCGTTTGTCCTTTAAATTCGACTTCCGAGGTCTCAGTTTACGAAATTTATGAAACTTATTAGCTCTTTTGATGGACAGTGGAGGACGTACATGGAACATGGAAATTGTTAACACTTAGCTGTCCTTGGTTTGCACCCCCAACAAAATTCCTGGCTACGGGCCTTTTGTTAGAGCATAAAATAATTGACGACAAGCTCGTCAAATCAGTTTATTGTGTTACGATGCAGCAGGTAACTTTTTTCTTAACATTTTGCGTTACAGCACAAGGACAATGAAACAGGATATGGGCCAATCGGCGGGGAGGCCAGACGGTGGGCAGGGAACGAGTTGTGTGGAACATTCAGGTGCGGGCCTCAGTACGGATACATCGGGAGGGGCCTCAGGTGTACAGAATGGGACATCCTCTGCCAAGCCCAGACGGACGGACACAGACAAACCAGTGCCCAAGTGGTTTAAAGGAACGGGTTGGTTGGATTCTTTACTCAGTAGTAATAAATCTGTTTGTCAGAAGTTATCTCATCACAGCATTACGTTGGCTTTTGTACCTCACTGCCCTCCTCTTTCCTTTTCAACTAAATTTTGCCTTGTGTGTTTTAACTATTAAGACCAGTAGCAAAGGCAGAAGGCAGTGACAGTATATAGAGCAATTCACGAGTTAACCCCAGTGTACCTAAAAAATCTATTTACTCCCCGGAGCACAGATTATTTTCTAAGGGATCATGAAAATAAATTGTATTTAGCGAAGCCACGCACCGATTACTTGAAGCGTAGCTTTAGCAATAGCGGTGCTCTTCTTGGAATAACCTTCCAAAGGAGATGAGAAATCTCAAAACTCTATCCAGCTTTAAGAGAGAAATACATAAAGTTACTTTCAAGTCGGATTCCCACACGGCAATAATGAAAAACAGTTAGCAGCTATAAGTTCTTAATAAAATAACTTTATATTTGTAGTATACTGATGATTTTCCCGTGGATAAATAAAGTTGTTTGTATGTATGAATATATTTTGTAGTTACCTTTTGTTTCTTTCTACTATTTGTTTCGTAAACTCTCTTCTCCCAGGCGGTCTTTTTCCGCGCGCGTTTTTCATGTCCGCGTTTGTAACTTAATTTCTCGAGCCGTCTACTTGGTGAGTCTGTCACACAGGGTACCATTTGCTTAAGTTTGTATTAATTGCTTCCTGACTTCTTGTGCTTTCTTGTGTCATTACCAGGTCGATCGTAGCTTCCCACTGACAAGAGTGACCGCCCGTCAGGACCCCTGGCCGCCCCACGTGCCTCTCCCTTTGTCCAACAGGACCAACTCAGTTCCCGGAGGCGTAGTCGCCCCACGTGCCCCGGACATTTATTACAGTCGTATTAGGGTCTTAAAAAGGCAACAAACCGAAGTTTGCTTTAAGAAGAAACTGTTCCGGTGTAGAACAAACAAATTTGGAAGACAATGCAAATTCCTTCAAATAAATTGAGAAAAAATATTGTTCCGTACATAGTTGAAATGCTGATAAGTTACTAAATTCCAAGATCCGGACTCGGCATCCTATGCGCGCGTCTGTAGTTTTCCATATTTGAATTCTTTGTTAGGTAGAGATTTTAAACTAAAATCGAGTTCCATCGCAAGCTGACAAGAGTACTGATTATTCCAAACAACCTTTAACTTAAATTCTTTCGGTAGGTAGAGATTGTCATCTAAAATCGAGTTCCGTCACATGCATTCGAGAGTAGCGATTATATCTAAATGACCTTTTATTAAGGGGGGCTTCCACACAAGCAAATGTTTGGAAAAAAATAAAAAACGTCACATCCGGGAGGGGATGGGAGTCTCTTTCATCAGTTATTTCTCTATGGATAAAACCTCGGGAACTGGTTTATGTGCTGTGATAGCCATTGTTCTGTTTAAGGAAGCTCGTAAGAAGGTGACAAACTTGAGAAAAAATTCCTAAATTTCCTCAAATTTTGGCAATTTGTTGGTGCCTGAGCTCAGCTTTAAGGGCTGAGAAGGCTTATTCCTTGCCAGTTTCAAATAGCAGAAACGTTGGAATGGTGTTTTTAGCAACCAACAGTTTGTCTTTCACGGACAAAGGGCCAGATTAAAACTATGTCAGGTCTCGCCAGACTGCATTGGCTATTTTTAAAAGTTTAACTGAAAGTTAAAAACGCGTCGGCAGGTGTAAGGGCGGAAATGCCAACCTGGTTGGAGACTTTATAAAAAATCTAAATTGGATGGAGTGGACTTTCCCACTCGAAAATATTAGAGATTTCTCACTATGCAATGGGGCAGAACTGTACATATTGGCTGATCCCCCTGCTCGTTGTTAGAGATTTATTCAGAACCAGCTGGAACTGAACTTTATTTTGTTGAATTTTGTCTATGCGGTTTTTGCCCACACAAAATTTTTGAAATCTGTAAAACCGATACTTTACTTCTTGGTATTTCGACAAAGAAAGAAGGACCTGTCTCAGACACGTGTATAACAATTCATAAATAAACAATGAAAAATCATTGTCGTTATGTCAACGTCATTTTCTTTCAAGATCTAAACTGATGTGAAGCTTTGCCAGACATCACAAATCCGAAAGCTTAAACTTAAAAAGCCGCCTGCTCTGCATCAATTTTTCACCTCCAGTTCTCGGTATTTGACATGTAGTAGAAAACTGTTCGTGTTTAATGTGCTACGTTAAGCGAGACTCGTTCGTGTTACTGTGGGTGTACAGTGCCACATACCCTGCAATGGGCTGGGCCAAGTTGATTGGTCCACTTGTGAACTCAGTTTTTGCACTAGCTATATTTTCCATTCCTTGCTTGCTTCCCATTTACCCACACTGCTTTTCGGCTTTTATGCTGATTTGGCAAAAAAAAATTGAAGCTTAAAACCATGACTTCTCACTTATTGTCGGTACTGTAAGTTATAGGTCACATCGTTCTCGAAAATATGAAGCCATACAATAAACATAAACACCATCTAGTTGTTTACGTTCAACAATGACCTTACGATGACATAATTTCGCAGGATTCGTACGGGTCATTAAAAACCTGGAAAGTCATGGAATTTTACAAATAAGGTTTCCAGGCCTGGAGAGTGATGGAATTTTTGAATGGGTCATGGAAAGTCATGGAAAATGAACTTAGTTACCGTATAAAACATGGGTTAGTTAACTTAAATGAGTGAGACGAAACAGAACTCCAATGATATGAGACGTATAGGTGAACACATGTTGGTATTTTCGTAAGACTTACGGCTTTCTCTTTTGAAAATATTTACTATGCTGGAAAAAATTCATGTCCAGAACAGTATTTGATATATTCCAAAGAAACAGATGGTCAAATCAGGCGCAGAAAAACTTGAAATTGAAAAATCACCTTCAGAAAAACTCGATTTGTGCACTTACAAGACCAAAGCATCGCTTTTCTGCTATGGAGCAGAGTCAGATATGGTCAAAGGGCATTTTGGGTGCTGCGTGTTGAAACGGCAGATGATCTCTTTAACGGCTATTGGAAAAAACCCAGAATGATTCATCTCTTTCGTTACGCCCACCTTTGCTATAAAAAAAAACATATAAAGGCGTAATAACGCCCCTTGCTATTTTGCCCTGACCATCATGAAAAAATGTAAGAGTTATGTTAGATTTGTTACTATTTGAAGCTTGTATGCTTAAAAAAGTCCCCCGTTCCCTCCCCCATCCCTTTTCTGAGTATAAGCTCATCGGTTATAACCCACAAAGAAGTCCTTAAGAACATAAAAAGCCAGGGGCTTATAAGCAGGATTAAACTATTTACAGACATCTAACATTACTACGAGTTCACGCACTCTCATTCACAACTTGTTCTTAATATTACTGAAGGTTAACCAGTTTAGTAAACGTTCCGATGCTGCTCTAAAGTTAAAACACATTATTAAAGGCTGAAGCGTTGCTGTCTCTGCTCCAATTTACGTAAGACAAAGTTCGTTGTAACTCGTTTGTCCTTCATCGCGGTTTTTCTTTGACAATGATTTCAATTTCTGGTCGCTTGTCCCACCCGTGAGTCATTACTGCATTGTAAACCTCGATCAGCAGGGATGGAAACTTGTCGAAGAAGACAAAGTCCTTCAGCAGAAGATCCTGAAAGTGCGCCGAGCGAGCATCGTCTGACACATGTGCGTATGCGTTCCGCACAAACCTCACAAGTTCAACAGCAGAGCTTGTATTATATCTTCGACCACCGCGGAAACAAGTCATTTCCATGTACACTTGCATGACAGAATTGTCCCATGGGTTGACCGAGAAGCGCTTTCCTAAGGAATTCTCTAACTGAAGTTCTACTGCCGAAGGTGTGACAACAATGTGTCTGGGTGTTTGGATCTCGGGCTGATTACCGACGGCGTCGATGAACCGAGCCATTCTCGTCTTTGACCAGAAGAAGGGATGAGATGTGACATCAGATATGTCAGGACGCTCGCTGTCATCCTTAACCAGTAGCTTCTCCACTAAATCATGAGCGTCTGGGGACAGGCCACAATGGATAAAGAGTTTGTGATCCATTATGTTCCTCTCTGTCTCATTTTGAATGTCCATTGCACTCTTGACTGCATTCAAGGGCGTTGCAAAGGGGTGTTGTTTGTCCGCCAAAAGATAATGCAGAACAAGGCCGCAGGAAAAAACATCCGACGCCCGCGAGTGCTTGATTTCTTTCGTTGCATTCAGGAGTTCAGGAGCCATCCAACATCTCGTTCCAGCAGCAGTATACATCACACTCGATGAGGCGTTAAGAACAGCGTTGGTGCTCAGGCCAAAGTCAGCAAGCTTCAGACAAACTCTGGGAGATACCTTGTAAAGAATATTTCCAGGCTTGATGTCACGATGCAGCACATTGTTTCTATGCAAGAAGAGTAGCGCGTTTATCAAATCTTGGCAAAGCGGTACGTCAAGGGAGACATCTCTCGGAGTTTTATTCATATAATCTTCAAGCGTGCCCTCCATCAAATCCAGAATTAAATACACAAAGTAGGTGTCCTCGCAGTGACCAAGGTACTTCACAATTTCTTCGCAGTTTCGCAGCTTTACAAGGTTTGCTATTTCCCTTCTATCTTCCCGGCGAAACAGCCTTTGCCTTTCTACTCGTTTCACAGCAATTTCCCTTCCATTCCGCTCGTCCACACCGACAAATACATGACCAAAGGCTCCTGACCCGATTGGTTCCTTATGATAATGATAGCATTGGACTTGATAAAAATTCTGGTTTCGTACAACTTGTGCTATCTTTCCCCTGTAATTTTCTGACTTAGGATCGGACCACTTCAGCAAAGGAGAAATAGCGTTTGTTGCAATAGGCTGCGTCAAAATATTGAGTAGCTCCGGCACTTTTGCGCCAATATCGAAACAGGTAGCAGCTTGCATATCCTGTAGCCTGGGGTCGGCTCCATACGCCAACAGGCGACTTGCAGTCCAGGAGTAGATTGTGTTTCCGACATCTGCTTTGCCTTCCCCCATAGCGACGAGCTTTCTACAGACAACATGCAATGGTGTTTCGTTATTATTGTTGGTAGCATTGACACTTGCATGGTATTTTAACAAACCATCAATCACGTTCTGAAGCTCATCAGCACCCGATGCACATGTTACATGTAAGATCGCTTCACCGTTGGTGAATTTTTTATCCAGTTTGTTCATATCTTTAATAGCTGAGATCAGTGCCTCAGCTAAAAGAAAATGGCTTTTCTGTATAAGCAGTCCCAACACAGTCTCACCTTTTGAACTGGCAATCCAGGGATCGAATCCTTTTTCAAATACTCTCTTCCATTCATGGATCAAAGGCACATTGCTTTCACTGCTTTTGTCTTTTTGAAAACTAAAATCTTCAAATATCAGGTGTGAAATATTTTCTAACGCTTTCACTCTAGTAATTAATGGTGTCTCGCCATTGTACATGTCAGTCACATTTGGATATGCTCCATTCTCAATAAGAACATCCACAACTTCCCAAGAAGAGGCAACGTGTAGCGGAGTCTGATCTTTTCTGTTTTTTGCATCCACAGAAGCACCGATTGTAATCAAGCTCTTGCCGCACTCTACTACCTCAGCAGGATTAATAAGAGTTTTCACAGAAACCATTGACCAGTAATGCAGAGGTGTGTTGCCTTTGATATCTGGAAGATTGGCAAGAAGATCGGTAGGATAGTTACAAAACTCCAAACGTTGATTGTTCCCATCAACGTTTGGCTCGTTAATTAAGCTCGGTAGTCGTAGTACTCGCGTAAAGCAATTAATAGCTGCCAGATGCAAGGCTGTTTGGCCACGTTTGCTCATTAGAAACAAGGTCGGTCGAAATTGCCGGCATATTTCTTCAAATGTATCTTCATTTCTTGTGGCGATATCAAGGGGTGTGTTGCCAGTCAAGTTGACAGTAGTGACACTGGCCCCATGTTGTAGTAAAACAGCCACAACCTCTTTACTGTTTCCAGAAGCAGCACGATGTAGTGGAGTGTTGCCAGAGTTGTTCAAAGCATTGACATCAGCTCCACGTTGTAACAAGTCAGCTGCAATCTCCTTGTTGTTGTACCTAGCAGCTAGGTGAAGTGGGGTACTACCCTCCCTGAACACTGCATTGAAATCAACCCCATATTCTAGCAGGTCAGCTACAATCTCTTTGCTGTTGTTCTTATAAAGAGCGGTGAGATGAAGTGCAGTCTTACCAGTCGCATTCCTTGCATTGACATTGGCCCCACGTTGTAACAAGCAAGCCACAGTCTCTTTATTGTTTTCCAAAGCTGCTAAATGAAGAGGAGTATTACCGTAGTTGTTAACGCCGTTGACATTAGCTCCACGTTGTATCAAGTCAGCTGCAATTTCTTTACTGTTTCCCAGAGCAGCAAGATGAAGTGGAGAATTACCGCTCTTGTCCACTTCATTGACATCAACGCCACGTTGACACAATTGAGATGCAATCTCTTTACAATTCCGAGAACGTCTACTCCTGTTCCTAGCAGCACGGTGTAGTGGAGTTCTACCGTTTACGTCTACTGCATTGACATCGGCTCCATGTCGTAATAACTCGAATGCAGTCTCTTTACAGTTTTCTAAAGCAGCGAGGTGGAGTGGAGTTTCACCATAGTCGTTCAATGCATTAACATCAGCTCCACGTTGTATCAACGCAGCTGCAATATACTCATTGTTTTGCAAAGCAGCAAGATGGAGTGGAGTAAAACCGTAATCGTCCACTGCGTTTACATCAGCCCCACGTTGTATCAAGTCGTCTACATTCTCTATTCTGTTGTTTATAGCAGCGAGGTGAAGTAGAGTATAACCTTCTTTGTATGCTAAATTGACATCCGTCTTGCTTTGTAACAAGTCAGCTTCATTCATGTGTACAAGGGAAGAGTATTACCACTGTGCAGTAGTGCACTGCATCGACTTCCGCCCAGTGTTCTAACAAGTCTGCTGCAAAGTGAAGTGGAACATCACTTGCCCCGTCCACATTACTTCTTCTTGTTTTCTTTCATAGCCCTTTGAACATCTTTAATTGTTGCTTCTGACATTCCTAATATGTTTAAAGAGATGAAGTGGCAAACTGTGATGCACTGGGCAGTTTAAAATGAGGATACGACGAAGTAGTTGTAGTTTTAAATTTTCAGCAATTTCCTATACACCATTTTTGTTTTCTTGAAAACAACAATTTTGGTAGTTGGCGAGTTTTTGCCAAACTATCCATGTTGTCAGGCTCACCTTTGGCGACACAGCGCCCAAGTCTGATATAATTATTAATTTTTATGAAGTCTAAATGGTAAAGGGACGCCCGTTAACTGAATTGTATTGCAGATACTAGGTTATTATATTAGAATCGTTTAACAACATAACCATGAAATATTTTGAATTTGCTTTATATTACAAAATTATGACAATCAAATTTTCATTTTGTGATTACTGTCATTGCCATGTCTATTAAACCTAATATTTTGCATCTTATAGCGCACTGGACGATTGACGTTAGTCACCGAAGTGGAAAAGATAAAGTTTAGAGGTAGAGGATTTGGAAAGGATGTGCCTTCTCCTTAGTGTGAATGCTTCTAAATATAATTGATTACACAGATGGGCTGTTTTTCTCAAGAACCTAGTGATAGTACATTTTTGTACTTTTGCACCATAGCAGATATTCGAATAACAAGCTGATTCCTCCGAACAGAAATTACTAAAGCTTTTCTAAAACTACAATTAACGTAATGCTGAATAACAATACAAATTAACCAAAAAAAATCTGGAAAAATAATTCCTTATTACACTCTCAAATCTTCTAACTCGAAGGACTCTAAGCAAAAGGTTTTATTTCTAAATTCAGTTAATTGGTTATAGGTTCGTAGTAGGTGCTAGATTTTAATGACACATTTAATAAAGTTGTTTCTAATATTATTATGAATTTACCTTAAGAAAGCCAAAAAACTCTGTTTCAAAGTTAACGTTAGTTTTGCTCACTAAAAAAAACTAACTATAAACGTAGGCAAAGCACTATCGAACACTCGGTTCTGTGATTGTAAACTGCAAAGAAGCTGGCGCAAGCAACGAATTTGCCAACCGATAATCCATCTTATGAAAACAATCACATCATATTGTCATTTCATGTTTCCTACCTTTTTGAAACACGACTAAAATACAAATGATACCCTTGAACGGCAATGTTTTTTTCTTTGTTGTGTCTGCGATAGGATTGGCACACACGACAAAAAAATTGCCACGAGAAAGCACAGCCTTTACAGTGTAACCTTAATGTCTAAGACGTGCAAATTCGATAGCTGTATTAAGTTGACGACCAAATTCAATCTGCTCGATTCTGCCAGCATCATGCAATATCGCTCCCCGAGTGTTCTGATATTCCTCGGGATTCAGAAAGGAAGCAAGTTCTTTTCTCAGTAGCATCTCAGCTTTGTTATTCTAAGCAGCCAGTCACCCTATAGAACCGAGATTTTTATTTTGGCATTATATGAAAACATATATTACTCACGACACTACATGTGAGCGTTACAACACCCTGTTACAATATGGCTAAAATGCCAAGGAATTTATGGATACTTATGCGCTAAAACAATGGATTTGGCCAGTGTTACTACAGGGCATAACTTACCAGATTGTTGCAAACTTTACGTTGCTTTGCATGGACCGAAGCTTCAACTCAAGAATGGGATGAGACCGTACGATAGCGTAATCACAGCTGCTGCTTTAGGCTTGTTGCTGAAAGTTATCGGTGAACACTATTCGTATAATGTGACTTTTCTGATACTAACTCAATTCGTGAATCCCTTCTCACAATTCAGCTTCCGCTTGGTAAAGCACTCAATTGAAAGTTGATCAATATAGATATGACCGCAACTGAATGCGTCTTTGAGGTGACGAGTTCATTCTAGTTTTGTTCCGTTTTAGTTTTGTTCCTCAGAGGGTTTTAGTAGTTTACTTGACAGCATCCCATATATAGTTATTAACGCAAGGAGTTCGTATACGTAAACTACTGACGTCATTCTGATTGTAATGGTCTTGATCTTAAGTAACCGCTAAACAATATGAAGAGCGACATTTTTTCCTCCTTTACTTTTAGCGAACGCTCTCTCACAAGGAAAGAGTTGATAATGCTTCAACTCTGTTCTTCTGTTGCTTAATAAAAACTTGTGTTAAGCTTACTTAACAAATGTTCCCCTAATTTAGCGAAGCATATGTCTAGGGTGGGGTCAGAAGTTACAGTCGCTTAAAATGGTATAACACTCTGATGATACTACAAAATGCAGAGCTAGCGAAGAGGCGGACTTGAATTGGTAGTCAAACTGAGAACACCGACTGCATTAACTTATTGTGTTAAAGTTTTCTATCTTCATTACTCATTAGCTTGCAGTTGAGCATGTCTTTCAGTACATTCGCTTCTTGTGGTTGAACTGATGTCTTCCGTTCAGCTTGGCGTAAGGCGTCATGTGCCATTGGCAAGAAGTGCTTCATTTGAACATTATTTTGTCTTGAAGAAGTAGAATAGTCACAACCATAGCCGGCTATGAACAGTAACAGTGCTGCTTTGTCACTTAGACATTTTTCAGACGTGTTAAGACAATAAACCAGTTCTAAACGTTCCGGCTTTAGTTCGGACACTATCATGTAATAACTACAGAACAACAACAACAACAACAACAACAACAACAACAACAATAATAATAATAATAATAATAATAACAATAATAATAATAGTGATAATACTAATAATAAAGTTAGCAATAACAATAATATTGATAATGATATTGCTAAAGACTAACGATAATGACTAATGATAATGATGATAAAGATAATAATAAGAAGAATGGCAATAATAGTAAGACAATGACAATGACAATGACAATGACAATGACAATGGTTTATTCGTGCATATTTTTACAAGAATGTAGTACATAGAAAACATAGA
>JAOBYE010720356.1:13193-25075 GCA_025403585.1 Parazoanthus swiftii
GTGAGTTTTAGTATCATCGAAGTTTTAGTATCTTCTGTAATATTTTGTCAGACGCTATAAAGAGTTGTATTTTCAAAAATTTCAACCAATTTTAATTCAATTACGTCTTTGAAATCTGTGTGTGTATCAGTTGCAGTTGTGTTCCTGTGGGTGTTTGTAATTGATCTTGTTCATGCATCTTGTTGTATTTGCCCAAATCGTTTCAACTTCGGAATTTCCCCTTCATTGGCATTAACTTCCTATTTTCCATGACAGCGCTGGCGTGGGCCGTACTGGCGCCTTTGCAGTGATCTACTCGGCAATTAGAGAATTGAACGGACACAATGGGATAGGTACGTTTTGATCTTGTTTATAATTTATTACAGTCTATTATTATTAAAGTATTATTATTATTATTATTGTTGTTGTTGTTGTTGTTGTTGTTGTTTTTATTAATATTAGTATTACATGTATTGATTCTGTTATTCTTATTGTCGGAAACCTTAGTGTTGAAGGAAAGAGGTATTGTAAGTAACAATCGTACTTACTGGCAGACATTCCTATGATACTATTTGGCCTTGAAATTCCAGTTACATCTATTGTGCTAGAATAATAACCCGAACAGTAGTAATAATGTTTTGTTAAGATGTTATAGGTTTGATTGGTTTATGAACACCATGTCGTATTAAAATATGCCAAAGCGATGAAGATATCCAGGCTCACTTCTGTTCTATCCAGCTGATGCCCAGTCTCTCTCAACAGTTGACATCCCGTCAGTGGTGAAAAGCCTGAGGCAGAGACGGAAGCACATGGTGCAGAAGAAAGTGAGTTGTACTTCCAGTCCCTGAGTCGTGTGGATGAGCCCGGCCACACTCGCGTATTCTAACCTGCTCTCATTCAGAAACCCAATACAAACCGATCCAATCTCGTAAAGCTGGTCACAAAACCAACTATTATAAGTCTGTTTTCTTGCAACTTATCTTGTCAGTTTCCTTTTTTTTTCACCCCAGAAAAGTGTTGTGTATGTTGTACAGTGTTGGTTATTAGTCGATTCTTTTATGAAGTAACATAATTGGGAGCAGTTTCGAACCACTAAGTTACGTACAGGGCCCAGTTCCCCCAAAACCAATTATTACTAACCCAGGATTAGGCCAAATTCTGGATAAGATTTCTGAGCTGGTATCAGTAAGATAAAAATCCAAGAGTAGTGTTCTTACATAGACCACTTATCCAGGTAACTAATCCACGTTTTGCTGACCGGATCAGTCTATGATAAACCGAACCCAACCATAGGTTAACTTTAAATCCTTGGTTTGCGCAAAAGGTGCTTTTGTGGAACGAAGCCCAGAATTGATTGTTAATGGATTCTGCTGTTACATGTTCTACCCTTAGGAGCAGCTTGAGTTCTGCTGTCGGACCAAACAGTAAAATAACACATCTCAAATAACAGGATGGATTGCTAATAGATTTTGCTGTTGTATTTTCTCCCCGTGGGAGCAGCTAGAGTTCTGCTATCGGACCATACAGCTAAATGACTTATCTAAGATAACAGGATGGATTGTAATAGATTTTGCTGTCGTATTTTTTCCCCGTAGAAGCAGCTAGAGTTCGGTTATCGGACCATACAGTTAAACAACAGGATTGATTGCTAATAGATTTTGTTGTCGTGTTTTCTACCCTAAGGAGCAGCTAGAGTTCTGTTATCGGACCATACTGTTCTACGCCCAGCAGTTCATCGACCTCGGTAAGCTCCAGTAAGTTATGCACTCGTACTCTTACAAACGTTGGGGTTGTGTTTCCCTTCTGAACTAACGGGGAGAGGGTAGTGTAAAGTAATATGTCAAATCGCTCTTTACAGGTAATGAGGTAAATGGGAGGGGAAGGGAGGGTTGAAAGTTCAAAATAGAGTGTTCACTGTCTCTCACGTTGACTGTGTGATTGATTTGGGGAAGAAAACCAAATCTCTAGTAATGTACCTGTGCCGTTTTACAAGTATTCAGTTGACCTAGGTTACAGCTGTCGCATTTCAATCGTTACCTTTGAAAACCGTTATTAATGCAGTCATCTCCTTGATTTTTTTTGTCTTTTCGTTTTGCATCATGGCAGAAAGAGCTGCAGCACAAATGAAAAGAATGAGGAAAGCTTCTGCCGGCCAGACCCCCACTGACGACAGCCTTCCAGACCAACAGGCAGATACGGACAGTGAGATCAGCGAAGTGCTAGCCCTTGCTCCTGATGTCCCGCTTTCGGCTCCCTGGGTGACAGATCCCGGAGTGACAGATCCCGGAGTGACAGATCCCGGAGTGCCCGAAGTCGTTGGGCCAGCAACAATTTCTGCTAGTAACACTGAACCATCGAAAGAGGTTAAATTCCTTGGGGAGTTGGACTCAGAAGTTAAGTTCCTTGGAGAGCTGGACTCTGAAGACTCGGGCAGCAGCTCCGATGAATCCACGTCATCTTGTTTCTCAGACGAAGAACTTGAGGGTGGAATATCGAAGAAGTCGTCATTAGAGTTTACAACTTCAAAGGATGTTAAAACGACACCGATCTCCAAGAGTTCAGAGTGCGGTGTAGAAAGCTTAGAGAGTAATACTGGAACTGATTTAGTTCCAAGTAAGTTAGATGGGAGTGAAACAAAAAGTAATTTACCACAAGAACCTGAAAATACCCTGGAGAGTCACAGTGAGACGAAGGACGTTTCGAGTGATTCTGTGTCTTTGCCACAAACCGAAACCGGACCTCAGACTACGCAAGAGAGTGGAACTGAGACGGAAGATAGTTCAATGCTGGCAGACAAAGAGCCACAAACGGAGTCCAGTCCCAAGGATGTGCAGGATGGTCAAGAGGCTGTAAAGGATGATCAAAGGGATGCACAGGATGCTCAAGGGGATGGGAGTAATGGTCAAGAAGATGTGCATGTTGGACAAGGGGATGAACAGAATGATCAATGGGATGCGAAGGATGGTCAACGGGATATGCAGGATGGTCAAGGGGATGTGAGGGGTGTTCGAGAGGATGTGGAAGGTGTTCAAAGGGATGTACAAGATGGTCAAGGGGATGTAAAGGATGGTCAAGGGGATGTGAAGGATGGTCAAGGGGATGTGAAGGATGGTCAAGGGGATGTGAAGGATGGTCAAGGGGATGTGAAGGATGGCCAAGGGGATGTGAAGGATGGTCAAGGGGATGTGAAGGATGGTCAAGGGGATGCGATGGGTGGCCAAGGGGATGTGAAGGATGGTCAAGGGGATGTGATGGGTGGCCAAGGGGATGTGAAGGATGGTCAAGGGGATGTGAAGGATGGTCAACGAGATGTGAAGGATAGTCAAGGGGATATGAAGGATGAACAAAGGGATGTAGAGGCTTCCCAAGAGAATTTGAAGGATGTAAAGGATGGTCAAGCTGTCGCGGAAGCTAGTTCAGCAAATTTACCTCACTCAGCAGCAGATAATGAAAGTTTTCAGGAGCTGCCAACAGAATCAACCCCAAACAACTCGGGGACGCGACTGACTACAGACAGACGTAACAGTTCAACTTCAGAAATTAAGGACGGTAATTTGATGTGTGCCAGCCCAGCTGAACAGGGCACCCTTAGTCAAGAAAATGAAGAAAAGCAGGAGGTTGATGATAAATTAAATGAAAATACTGTTGATACTGATACAAAACAGACTGAGATTTTAACCTCTGAAATTAAACAAGATGATGTGATCGATGAAGGAGATCAAACTAGTAGTCTCGGAGAAGAAACTGAAACATCCAAGATCTGTAATATAGATCCACTTAACCCTGAGAAAACAGTCCGTGGTGACTCTGCTGACCAGAAAGATTGTCGTTCTAACGAAAAATCCGCTGATCACAGTAATCTGGAAAGTGCCGTCTCAGAAGTTGCAAAACACATCGCCAAACCAGGTGTCAGTGAAGTTCCCGAGGTTTCGGAAACAGAGAATGATTTGAGAAACGTGACCAACACTACTGAGTAGAATGACAGAAAACAAAATTGTTAATATAATGCAGAAAGCGAGCTTGTCACTGTGCTATAAATTTCTCCCATTCTTGGTTTTCATGTGCCGTCAGAGCCGCCATTTTTGTGCCCCTTTACAATGGAGTTGTAATTAGTTTCTTTTGTTAGGGGCACCAACATGGCCGCCATGCCCTTTGTCATTTGAATCCGCGGGAAGTGGGTGAAAACCAGCAATAGACAGGGAAGAACAAAATATGGTAGTTGCGACGAATGAAGAGTTGCTATTGGTAATTGGGAGAGACTGAAGAGAAGCAAAAGAAAACACTAATGTCCTACCATTCACTATAAATAGCTATCACTGGCCATATCGTTACAAACTGTACAGTCGACTGCAGAAAGCTTGTTTTCGCGAGGTTTTCCTAATATTTGGCTAACTTCGGCCAGAGTAGCAGTTTGGTGTAAATACCTGATATAGATGAACAAATGCTGCCAGCGGATAATGGCTTAATATTTGTATGGGTTTCTAGAACATTATGACGCGTTGGCATGAAAACGACACGGGTTGCTTTGAAATTTGCTTTGCTCTTTTTCGAATTCAGCTGTAAAAAAAAGCCACAGAGCTCAGTCTAGCTCTCTTAGAAGTGACCTGAGCCACAGCTTTTTTTATAAATATGAAACCTAAACATTGGGCCTTAAACATACTCGTGTGCAATGAAACCTGGGCTAGGCTGAAATGTTTACTTTATTTTAACTGGGTAATATTTAGTTAGTTGATTTTTTGTATGAAGCAGATATTTATATTCCTATGTTTTCCATTTAATGGGTCTCCAAACCGCAGCTAAATTTACGCACGGGCAAAGCTCGTCACCTAATATATTATAACTTAAGAGTAGGGCACGTCGCGTTACTATTTCTTAGTATTGTATATTTCTTGTGCGTTAACACTGAACTTTAATCGTTCGTGTTTATTACAGTTGCCCTGTTGAAATTATCAATATAACCTCAAAGAAATAAATTTTGATTAAGTTAGTTACTGGACTTAAGGAGAACATTTTGACAACGATGTCGTCAGTATTTACTGAAATAGTTGATTTGTTGCAGTCCAAGTGTTGAAATGCTGTTTCTTGCATCGCGCAAGCAGAGTCCACAGGATAACATCTAATTGAAAGTAGAAACAAGTGCCTATTGCTAACTCATTCCCAGTCTCTTCCTGTTGGTATTTTTATGGCAAATTTGCCATAAATATACGGAACGAGTCAGTGCCTATTGTAGTTTTTAATTGGCCAGAAATTACATACAAACAATCCCAGGGTTTTTGGGCAGGTCTATTCTCAACCTGGATTAAAATCAACGAAATGATAGCTCCGCCAATCAGCGCTCAGCTGTCTGCATGCATAAGAGTTGAAATATGGGGGACATTGTTTACATTTACCGGTTGGAATTATTGTACGGCAATTTGACTGAAAAAATGGCCAAAATGAGAAATAGCCGCATTCTGCAGAGAACGGAAGTGAGTATAGACAATTGAACGAGTCACTCGCTCGCGGGAGAGGACAAACATCAGTGTAAAAGACTAAAGTTCAGTGCAAATCTTTTGCTAGAATGAGATCCCAACCCCTCCTAAAACAGCACATTTAAAACGCCATTTCGCCAATGCAAACTACTACTTGTTCCTGTTCTTCCTGAAGGACCAGGAGAGGGCACAAGTTGCCATATTTCAAGGTTTAGTCCAGCGACGAAAGAAAACGAGCTGTTTTTCTTTCATCTTCGGGCGTGGAAAAGGCGTCTGTTCTCGCAGGCAAACGAACGTGTCGATTTTTTTTTGGCAGTTTAACAAAGTTTGAAAATATAGTGATCTTAAGGATTGAATCGCAACTGAGTGTGGATTTCGTTTTAGGTGTAATGTTGAGGACAGCTGTGTCTCTGAAAAATACCTCACAACAGTAACTAACAGTTTTGGAGGATCGTCCCGGTATTGGCTGGAAGAAACGGTTCCGTTACGTCAGACTGCAGTACAACGATCACATAAGTTCTTGGAGTGCATATTCTTTGAGTTGTTTCTTCCTTTTACTTTAGAATCGAGAAAACTAATTGAACCAGCCGGTTTGCGAGCAACAGCCTTACGCTGCAACTTACAATGGGTTTGTGGCGTCTTTTTTGCCGCGCCGCGTCGCGATGCGCTCGTTCGTTTGTTTTTCTCGTTTTAAGTTGTCTTTGTGGTCAAGGGGATGAGACGCTCGCCTCTAAAGAGCGTGGTGAACTGTGATGTTTTTCAGTGAACAAAACTGAAACGTCCATCATTTGTTTAAATGTATTTATTACAAAAATTTTGAGCTATCTACCAACACTATTACGTTAGGAAGCGTGTAAAACCAACACACAGAAACCCTCTGACCAAACCTTGCTTGGTATGTGAGTGTAGAATTCTTTAACTCGATCATTCAACACAACGGACCGCAATCACTGCCGTGAGCTATTTGAATATGTTTGAAAAGATAGCCGGGTTTTTCGTGCGTCCGTTTTCAGTCGGTACTGTGTTCGTTCGAAGTCCATACCAAAGTACTTTTAAATAACTTGAAACCGACTTTAAAGTCATGCCAATGTGCCCAATGTTGTTCTTACTTCTCCTCTCATTGTTTGATTTGTGATCAAAAATTGAAACTTTTTCGATTCCTTAGAGCAGAAGCCATTGTTTATGAGTCGGTGATATCAAGTTCCAATATTTCCAGTTTCGTGTCGGCTACAATGACGAGTATTGCAAACACACGTACTGGACATTAGATACAGGCACAACGGGCTACAAGTGACAATAGCTGCACACTGGCTATGCTTTCTAGCTGCCATTCATATTTGTGGCTACTGAAAAATGGCGAAGGTGCTGCTGATAATTTGTTACGGATGGCCTTATCAGAAACCGAATCTTTTGAAAGTTACCAAGTACTTAGCTAAAAGCCACAGTCTATTGTCCGTCTGCCTTAATCCTAACCCTAAGTATTTTTAAGTAAATTATCGTTTCAAAACCCAACCTTAACCCTAAAAAGATTGTGAGCTCTAATCTTAGGCCTTAGCCTTTCACTGACTCCTGCGAGGGCTCACTCGGCGACCCAAAGTCGCAGCAACTTAATGCGACCCAAGGCGATTTAAGGAAAATCAGTTTGGAAACCTTGGCAACTTTGTGCGATTTAAGGCGACTTTGGGTCCCAGGTCTGCACTCATAAAACATCGGTCCCCGTGCGAGCAACCAAACGTACAATTTTGTTTATCGTCTACGCCTGGTTCAACCCAAGACTAAAGTGTCGCTCCTTGTCATCTAGGTGCAGAAACTTTGCCGACAAAGTTTTTCTTCAAACTACCCGATTTGCGCAAGGCTAAAAGCATCTCGCTTTGACGGGTTGATTAAAAACATTTTGTATTTAAAGAAACATTACAGAATTAAGACAGGTGAAATGAACGAAAGAGACTGAAGGAAGCGACTGAAGACTTATTTGGCTTTTGGAACCTTGCAACACTTGTACCCAAGGGAACAGGGCGTGTCGCTTTTGGCTGGCATGTGAGGACTGGGGCAGACTCCAGAATCCGGTATGCACATGGACTGTTCTCCCGCGCAAAGGAACCTACAGCAAACCTTGCGCACTTTCCGTAGGTGGCAACTGGTTCGCTGTTTCAGTCTCGCGTGTCCCGCGTGACACGCAATAAACTCGCAAACTGATTTGGCACCGACAGGGTCGCATTCGCTTTCGTTCTTCAGTATTCTTCCTGCGGACAGTACGAAATGTACTCGTTTGTTTTAGTTGAATAGAAACAACATTAAATGAAACTTGCATGAACATGATGCAAAAACTATAATAACAGTCGTGGCAATACAAGAAAAACGTCCTTTGGGAGTGAAGCATAGCAAGAAATTGAAGTGAATTAATAATGAAAGGGTATTAAAACTTGTGGTTGCAGTTGTATATGTTCATATATTGTGTATGTGGATGAATACAATCTTTGGTTTTGGAATATGTTTGCTCCAGATAAATGCTGCGGCAGTTTCATATCCAAGATATCCTAAAACGAGCAAGCTCTAAATTATAACTGTCTTACCTTTAAAGTCACGCCCTCCTAGAGCAAACGATACTGCTGCAACTAAAACGAGCGCCACGATTGCTGTGCTTCTGGTCCCCATCGAACACTGCAACAGAAAGGCGTCTTGTGTGATATTGAAAACATAACCAGGGTTCAAGCTTGGGAGAGGAAAGATTCGTGTTCAGAGGGTAGATTTCCTTTTGAGAAACGTTTGCAAGACTTCCGATCCAGATTTGCCGGACTTCTCAATTAAAACTGGTATCACGTAAACATAACATTAGAACGGATCATGCTACCAACCAATTATTTTAAGTTAAAGAGTAAAAGTGAAATTTGGAGTTTAATATTTTTACCCAAATGCATGTTCAAGAGCGCTTCCCAGAAGAAGTGCCCGAAAAAGGCGGAAGAACGCCAGCTGGTCCTCTCCCCTAGAAATACTACTCCGCAGGCAATTCTGAGAGTGTTTCAGGCAAGGAAATAGCGATTGATGGTAAATGATGATAAATGATGGTAAGATGAGCGCGACATTCGTCGACGCGCTAAAGTGACAACACACGCTCTCTGCACGCAGAGTCCGGACCCGCATTAAGAGTGGATGCTACCCAGTCCAACATATGAACTGCATTTTCCGGCAAAATTGTGTACGAAAAGAACTGAGAGTGAGAAAAAGTTGTTTTTCTAATGCGTGTTTTTTTGACGAGACATTCGACGGATCGCACTATTGAGTGTTGGGTTTAGTTTGCCTGTGTTATGGTTGGTCGCAACACGAGTATTTGACAAGAAAATATAACAAAATGCCCGCTTTCCTAAATACAAAGTTAAGTAGTTTTGTATTTAAGTAAATTCACCTATTTTTTTAAGGAAACTCCAGATAAGCAATAGCCGTAAATTGAAGTTTTTCAAACCGACCCTATATTTATTTTGGTAAGCGTGACTGGACAATATGTGTCAACTAATTTGTCGAAGATCAACAAGAGCGGGTGGCCTGTGTGGGCATGACAAGTGATCCGTGACCTCCACAGGTGCACCAGACGGGTGAGCTGGACTGCCGCCGGCGAACGAAGCCGTCGTTTCATATTCCATATTAACGATATTTTGTGTTTCAGTGCCTTTAATACTTTTATTAATAACTTTTTGAAAAGCTGTATAAACATTACTAAGCCAAGGCACAGGGCCGGTAGATAAATCGTACACAAAAGTGTACACTTGAACAACTCGTAAGTGTTTCAAAACGTGGATCATAACTAAATTCAAACACAGTGTATAAACGTACGTTGTAGCCAGTGGAATAATATTTAGAAGTTATTTGTAAGACATGCACAGTTTCTATTTCTTAAATTTCGTTTTCCGGGTATACAAACCTCTTTCAAAGTATGAGGCCTTGCTGCACCTACTTCAGACATTGATATGACATCAATAAAAGGTTCGACGACCTTAAGTCCGAACGTCAAATGGTTGAAGAAGGAAAGAAAACAAGTTTCCCTATTTATTTAAGTTCCATTGTGTAAATGAATTGTATAGCTGCCGCTCGTTCTCGGTAAGTGCTGTAAAATAAGGATACCATACGAAAGTCCAGGACTGGAGATTGAGGTTGTACCGGACAGCCAACCATGTTTGATAACATTAACTCTGCCACCAAACTCGGGACAGGTTTTCTTTTCTTTCTTGACAACGACATGTTTCAACCTGTTCAATGTTCCCTCAAAATGATTAAACTGTTTCTAACCATTTGCAGACAAAAACTAGATCAAACAACTCACTTATTCGACTAAACAACTTGCCTGAACTCAGATACAATGTTCTTACCGACTGGTCTATATAGTGCACGAGGCCATATGAAATGTTCGAACTTGCACATCACTGTCTCAAAATGAAGTGATTTCCTCAAACGAGTCATTACCTTTTTCCTTGTTGAGTATTTTGCTTGTACTTTAGTTTGGGTTCCGTTCTCGTAAGCTTTTCCTTCCTCTTCTCGCGAACACACAAGGTCAATGTTCTCACGAGCGCCGGTCACTGTAAATGTTTAATGTCGTCGTTACGCGATCGCTGTTTTCACTGAAGGAAATCCAAGCGTGAACAAGCTGGGTTAATACGTCAGTACCATTTAAACGTCCAGAAAGTCCCCAAGCATGTCATCTGACAACTGGTTTATCACAAAATGAAGTCATGTTCACGGTGTCGTGTTTGAAAAGAGTGCGCCAATTGAAACTGAATTAGTTGACGTTTCGTGTAAAACCACAAGCAGAGAAAGCCCCATCAGTTCAAAACATGAAAAACAGGTTAAATACTTGTAGCTTATCCAATTTTTACCAACATCAATTCAAAGGCGGAGTTCGAAAACAGTTTTACTTACTTTTGGATTTCAGCTCACTGAAACAACATAAATTTCGGGACTTCAAATTGCTTTAACTTTGTTCAGTCTTCGTGCACATAAAGGCACGTTACAGTTTACCATAAAATTGCTAGTGTAAAAATGATTTCAAGGCGACATCCAACATAGCGACGTGTTTCTTTAAGAAACTTACAATTCTACAGTATATAGGATTATAGCAAATTCTCTGTATTTATGAAAAATAAACGTTATTTGTAGCAATAACATTGGTATATTTGATCCCTGGTCTTATTGTCTGAGGCACAAGAAATGTAAACAAACATATCGGCGCATGCAAAGCGATATTCAAATATTCGGCAACTTTTCTTAAATATGACACGAGCAACTGTTTTTGTCATTTTGAAAAATCATCATCTTGTCATTAGCAACTTTTCAGCAACTTTGGGGGGTTTCTCAGCACTTTTGAGGAAACCTTTTGATGTTAAGCTTAGGCGACAAGATGTAACAAGCTCACACTAGCGGTATTCCTTTGTCTTTTCCAGTGTACATTGTACTTGTTTTCTATGTCTTAAGTTTATGTTTAAGTTCATTATTAGAGAGATTTTAAAAGCACCATGCATGAAACGACAGGGGCGATCTTGCGACTAAATTTTCTGTTGGTAAGACTGCTAACTTCTCATTTTCGGTCCTTTAGCAAAATTTGTAGGTTTACTACGTGATATGTTTGAAGATTTAAAATTTATTGGCAAAAAAATGAGAGAGCAGCCGATAACTGTTGCTAAAAATCAGTTGACATCTGTGACGCACTTAGGTAACACATGATTAAAAATAATTTATTACAATTACAACAAATTCTGTGCTGTTATGTAGTCTTGGCAAACGTTGCTGCACATTATTTTCTTTCTCGCTTCCATTTATACATGGTTCTAGATCTCTCTAATAATCCGTAAATTTTCCTTAACTGACTCAGGAGCGGATAAAGTTTTGAAAAGGGGTCAATACCCCAAAGTTTAGAATGGGAAGAGGTATTTTCAATCAGAATTTCTCCTTCGAACTCGCGAAGAAACCCTATTCATAAATGGCAGCTGTTTTATATTCTTTTATCTTTATTTAAATAAGCCCAACTAGCTTCGTTAAGATAAATATGTTCTGGACTTAAGAACGAGGCTAGTTCAAATGCAGACAAAAGAACATTAAAATAGCCGCTATCTAAGGATAGGATGTATAAATATTACCTGAAGGTATGGTTTAAGGTAGTCTATTTACCAGGTGAGGTACTTTTTAGGATATTCAGTTTCCGGCCCGCACCCCCGACATTCGACCTAAGAAGTACTCCGGGGGTTTGGTTATAAGGGACGAACCATTATTTTTCTGGAGGGGGGGGAATGAGAAATTTACAGACACAAACAATTTTTTTTTCAGCTACAAGCACACAAACAATTTTTTTTCAGGCAACGGTTTTGCAAACATTTTTTTTTCTGCGAAATGCAATGCTTAATTATGAGGAATTTTATGTTACTACGTTAGTGTTACCACTTACTGAAT
>JAOBYE010720357.1:0-10573 GCA_025403585.1 Parazoanthus swiftii
AAGAAGGATTGGGGATCAGGATAACTGGGATAAGGAAATTTCAAAAAATGTGATTGGGGGGGGGGGAGGGGGGAGGGGAGGAATCAAAAAAATTTCGAGCTAGATAAAATGTTGTCTGGTGATCATAACTTGAGTAAATGCCCCTCGAATGTGACATCTCATGATTATGTTGCTCTAATAAATGCTCCTCCAACACATCACATGGTCACATCACTAAAACAAAATTATGTTGATCCCATAAGTGTCACCAGCTGCCATCCACATGTTAAAAGCAATCAGATTACAGTATATCAGTGTCTATTTATAAATGAAACAAAGAAGAAACTAAAGAAGGTGCACAATGATTATTAGAATTTGCATTTCAACATTTTTTTAAAAACAAGCTAAGGTTTTTTCTCTACACTGTACATGGGATTCTTACCACACAACTGGAACTGCCTTCTCCTCCAAAATCTTGCTGCTGGTGGACCAGCTGAACCTCACAAACTGAGGGAAGCCAAAGATTTTGTCTGTGTTACCTTCCATCCATCTCTTGGTTGCTGGATCTGAGGAAAGTCAAACCGTATTTTGCCAAGTATAAGTTGACCCTTTTAGCTCTAAAAATACCTGTACCTCTTAAAATAACACTTGACTTATACATGGATCAAAAAGTAATGAAAATGTCTTTTCACCTGTTTTAACTCAATAGTACCAAGACCCTGCAATTATACGTCAAAAACATAAAGCAATAAAGAAAACTTTTAAGTACAAACGATTATCTGTTGTCACTATTCACCTTCCACTGTTGTTATGATTTTTAACTTTTGGTTTATATCTACTCCACATAAGACATTATCAATGGTAACAAGCATTGAACTATCATTTACATGTAAGACTGAACTTGAAATAAAATAAACAAGACACTTACGAACATATTTGTTTAAATCTGATGTTGAAAAAAAACCCAGAAATTTCAGGAAAAAATATAATTATACTAATAACAAGGATGGAACTGAAAATTTATTTTCATTCCAAAACAGGCAGACTTGGGGTAGGGGGCTTCGTAAAGCTTCAGAATTTAAGAATCTATATAATGGTAAAAAGTAAAATATTAATAGTCAGTGATAGGACCCCTTAAGATACATTCTTTGTAGTTAATCCTGACAACAGTTATCTCAAAAAAATCTTTGCCTACCACTTGGATACCCTGATCCACATTCATTGGCTGGTTGAACATCTTCTGCAAATTTCCATGAGCTGACAACTCTGTCTCTACCAACCTAGAACAACAGATTTAGAAGTAAATAACTATTATGTTGGACTACGGTATATACATGTAGTCTGTAGTAACTGTTAACAAAACTGTTTATTATATTAAAAGGATGAAATAATGTTTTCGAAGTGTACTGGGTGTCAACAGTGATAACCAATGACACGACTGACTTGCCAAGGTATTGAGAAAAGAAATAAAAAATAATATGTGCTTTTTTTAGAATTACATTGGGTATAAGCTAAGAAACTCACCTTTGCACAGATGCTTGCAGCACTTACAATGGGGAACTTGGCGTCAGCTTTTGGAGTAACAGTTACTTCAATACCAGGAAAAATCTTCTTCAGTTTTTCTTGGTATTTTTCTGCTACTCCTACTGTATCTACAAACACCTACAAACCAGAAAGTAAAACTGACATTAGGCAGCCTACACAAAGTACCAGGTTTTTCTGTGAAAACTTGGAATGGATAACTTTCAACTTCTAAAGGAGCTTTAAGGTACAACTTTGAATCCTGTTTTCAAATTTAAAGTACAAATTTGTTTTATTAATGACAGAGCTGTCAGTGATAAATAAATGAGTTGTGACAAAGTGAAATGCTATCTCTGGTGATTTCCAATAAAATGCCAGATGTTGTTGCTGGGGAAAGGCAGTATGACCCCCGGGTAGGGAAAGTTGGTACAATTTAACTCTGACAGCCTGAAGAGTGTTCTTAAACACTTTCTACAATGGGTGTTGTGTATATGTATATAGCCTCAACATTCTTTACAAAAAAGGTTAGTGTAGAAATTCAACCCCAAAACAAAATTGGAGTAAAGGTTAAAATAATAGACTTATTTACCTCTGCCACATTGACACCACTGTCAATCAAAAGCTGAATGAGACCAATGGCTGAATCATGTGATATTGCATTTAAACTATACTTTGTCCTGCAGCAGAAAAACATTTAATGTTACTTGAAAACAACTCCAAATCAAGAGAAGACCTTAAAATTTGGGAAGGAGAGGGCCAGAATCTGGAATACTAGAAAAAGAGATGCATTTTGGGTGTTTTTCTAATAAAAATTTAGTCCACAAGAATGTCATAAACAAAAAATGGAAGAGGAGGGGGGGATGCACTGCCTCTCCTAAATCTGCACTTGACAATAACTGAAGTTGGTAAATGACAAAATAAGAATGTTACCACATGCAGCTTGACATTATTTCTGCCAAAAGGTAGAAACTTCTATGCCATTCAATCTACAGTTTTCCCAGCCTCACTCTACTAATGCTACTTGCATATAAACAATACGCTTTAATTATCACATACATTACATTTACCCACCTTCTCAACATTGAGGTGGACAGATAATTGGGCGACAGGATGTCTATAACCCAACCAATAAAGTCCCTGCTCTCATCAATAACAGTAAACAACTCCTCTCTTTGTTTTTCAGTTAAGGTCTTTGAATCTAAAAAAGGAGATAATCACATTATAGTTTATAATTAAATTATTCCAGGTTCTTAGGTTTTACAAATTATTACTGAACAATCCAGTAACAATTAGCACACATGCAGCACATCATTAATCACACAGTTACAATTAATTACATCATTTCCGACTGTATAAAATGTGTCAAAAATTTGGGGATTCTTTTCAGACACCCATTGTGATTTTGCCGGGAGTCACCCCCCCCCCCTCATACATCTCTCGCCCTAGGCATAAAAGACATAAAAACATTTACGTTTATACAAGGTATTACTTTAAGCATGAATAAACTACAAGTACAAAGGGTTTTATTACCTGCAAATCCGAGTTCTTTGAGTCTTTCTGATTGTGACAGCGGACAGAAACATATTCCATACACCATTGGTCCTGCGGAAGGAAATCAGGCATGCAGCTGTGCACCGTTTTAAAGACACATTACTCCACTACATGCTAATTCCAGTCTTTGTCTCTGTTTTTGGTTATATCAAACTTACATACCATGTGTTGACAAGTAAGCTTCAAAGTCTGTTTTGGATTCTTTCGAAAGCAAAACTAGTAAATAGTTATCTGCATGTCGTCGTCGAAAATGGTGATCAATGAAGAAAAACTATGCGAAATGATCGAGAAAATATCCTCTTGCTTACCCAAAACTGGGCCTCGACCGGCTTCGTCGATGCCAACACAACACGGCTCTGACCTCGTTACCTCCGGAATTACTGATTTAACAAGGCAATTTCTACTGTTATCCGCCTCAAATTCTGCAAGATCCATTTTGAGTTGTAAAACACCACTTGTTTCGCGCCATAACAATCGGAAGGTCCCGACAAAAACTTCGCGTATGATCGGCAAACTTTCGTCTTCCGAAAGTTGATCGAATTTCCCGATAATGGTCAATATTGACTCGACTCAGGAATTTTAAAATGGCGCCAGGATTTGAATTTAAAAGTTCAATCACAACAGGCTGGAACGAAAGAGGAAGCTTATTGATCATTTTGTTTTCATGATTATGGCCAATCACAGATAAAGAGGAAACTGAATGCACCGTTCCGAAAACAGACAAGAATGGAACAAACGAGAATTAAAGAAGAATTTTCGAAAATATATTCTCGATTTCAGGACACCAAGCCTACTATACATCAGACGATGCATGAAATCGAAAAACTGAACTCATCTCTTTCTTCTTGTGTCATCCCACTCCACTTTCAGTGTCGATGCATAACAGCAGTAGCAAATTTAGAGTGTTTCAAACCTGAGAACTCGCTGGGTGCAGAAGTTCAAGTGAATTCCCTCCTGCAATACATGGCGTCCCCTTGCTGCGTCGTGACAGCACTTGCTTGCAGTTTGATGAGAGTTTTTTGCGCTGCTTTGGATCCACTTGGTCAACATATTACCACGCAAGGTTTATTGTGCCATTCTGTTCTGTCTGCTGTATTAAAAAATTACAGTTTCACGGAACTTCTTAACAGACACCTGACCTGATTAAACCAATCACAATCCAGGGCCGTAGCTAGACTCAAAGTTAAGGGGGGATTTGCCCTCCCTGCCTGATACTAGCTACAGTTCTGCTAATAACTGCATTGTAATGGAAAAGTACTCTTTAATTAACTTTTGGTCCATAATTGTATAAATTTTGTTACTTATGGCATTGCTGAGAGGAGACATGCTCCCATCTGTTTGCTGTAAGATATTTTGACAGGTGGAATGTTTTAATGGCAATTTTTCTTACTTGTAATTGGCTCTTGAGCCAATTAGTTCAGACTGTGATTGTTTTTTTTGGTATCTTTTTATGACCATCACCTTCTTTTTGCAGTAATTGTTGTTATTGTTATTGTTTGCAAATTTGGTAATGAGGGTGGGGAATGCAGTCACCCCTTTGTGTTACTTGCATTAGATATAAAAGGTTTCCTTGTGGCCTTCTCTCTATGCTTTTCGCTCTGTAGCCCACATCCTACATGTTCAGGTTACTTGCATCATTGTCTAACATTGTATTTGTAAACTCATTGCCATTTCTCCACAAGATTCTGGTATAATAGCAAGTGAAATGACAGGCCTTGAACTCCCCATTTTTAAGGGCATGAACATTTTGGCCTCAAGACTTTTGCCAAAAATATGGCACAAGAGGGATTGTCAAAGGGCACCAAGGTGACACCAACTTTTTTTTTCAAGGGCACAAGGCAATAGTAGTGATAGTCATCTGAAAGCGTTGTATTGTGTATTTTAGAGGACACAAGATAGTGGTTTTGATAAATTAAGTAATTACATTACAGTAACTAAGTACATTATAGTAACAGATCAAAAATGTTCGGTTTTGGAAACAGGCTGTGTGTCATTTCACTTTTTACACCATTAGTTAGGATGAGTTTTCTTATGTTTGGTCATTTACAACTGACAGCACTTCAGGGTAATGGATTTGGTGAAAGAGAGAGAGCCTATATATTTATAGAAAAACAGTTAACACCCCATGTTATAACACCTATTTCTGGAAGGCACGGCAGCACCCAAGAAATAAGGGGCAGGCCATTTGTACATGTGGCCATAAACCACGCAAATTCTGGTACGGCAAATGCTGCATGGTCGTTGTAGATTTAAAGCCCTTCATTGACTATTGTTTCACTTTTGTGTATATCAGTGACAATTATTTGCAAGAATCTGATGACAACAGTTGAAGAAACCTTGGAAATCAAAGATTCAGGGTAATTTTTTTGTGTTCTTCAAAATGTTTTGCCTGTTACTATTACAGACTATAATATTATATATTTGTTGCCATGCTTATACAGAGACCACAACACATGGTGAATAATTTTGATGTCTGAAATGATGCAAGGAATAAACTACACTAACTTATCAGACAAGTGCATTTCTGGAATAATATCATTTGAATGCTTTAAAGTTATTTTAAAAGTTTGACACATATTAATTTTTTTCTGAAATTTCCTTGGTCATTTCATGTGTATAATTCAGATATTTTAACTTTCTTTTGATTTTGGTATTGCAAGCCATATGAGTTTCTTCTCTATTTGAGTCTTACAACAATGGTGTGAGTGTTGATACCTCTGATATTTTTTGTTTGTATTTCAGCTTTGAGTTATGCCAAGCCATTGCATGCTCATCATTATGCTACATCACAGTTCACTGGGCATCCATTGTATCAGCTAGTAACTCTGTTCCTTTTGTACTCATCACAATAAAATCTTTGTTGGGGATTCTTGAGAAGTCAAAGGAGAGACTCCACACTTTCTGTTACAAGGTAAGGGGAAAAACAAAGAAATAGGTATGGATAGAAATTAAAATATTTGCATGAATGCAAATTTAATTATAGCTTCAAAAATACAGTACTAAGGGACCATTCATATTTTATACCAGGGGGTCACAATATGTTTTTATGGAGGGAAGGGGGTGGTCAAGGACAAATTTTAAAGTTCAACAGGGTTTTCTTCTCCCTGTACATACATGTAGTGCCTGTGAGTTCTTCCTTAGCCCCAACTAGTCCAGTAGGACTTTGATTCCCTATATATATATATATTGAAGACTAACTAAAACTTACAATAATGAACTTGCAGGTTGTTGTTGATGGTGTAGCTCGAGTGCTCCATGTCTCTGACTTATGGACATATATTCTTACTGAAAAGGAATGCCAGGAAATTGTATCAAGGTTAGAGATTAATATTGAATTTCTTTCAAAGGGGCTTTGCTGGTAAAATGTAAGATGTTGATCATGTGTTTGTCCAGTTCTGTTTTTCATTTTACACATAGGGCAGTTTCATTTTTTAAAATTAGTATTTATATTCCCCTTATCAATGGCTTGTATTTTTTAAGGAGTCTTCTCACTAGAAGTATAGAATTATCTTCAGGGACAGTGAGTACAAAATTATGCAGGTGACACACGCTCACACAGCTCAGACTTGAAAACTGTATGTTATGTAAATTAAGAGCACCCCTAACGCACATCCCAACCACAAGGATAGGATTAGGGTTAGGATTTAATTAAGGTTTGTATTGGACCTGTGAATGACCTGTGATGTGTTTTGTACCTTTACGGATTCCTTGTATCATAAATTCTCCTGGAAATGAAGAAGTCACTTTAAACTCTTAAAATTAATTAAATCCCTTCCTCAATGCCAGTTAAATAAGAATCGAGTAACAAGAATTGAAAAACATGCAAGATCTTGAAAATTAATTGTCTGAATGTATGGTATTTTTACTGGAAATTACATGACTTGTACATGTGGCCCAGTCCCGCACGGATGGCCTAATACTCTACAAATTGAAGGCATATAAACATGTATACATTCTTAAATAGAACAACCCATAAACTTATTTTAAATATTTAGAGTGAGTCTTGACAAAATGAAAAAATAACAATATATTATTTTCATTTTCAACAATTTTTTCCTATAGAGTTCTTGGCATTCTTGAACAAAACATGTGCTGTCAGGAAACACAAGATGGTGTCACAGTATCTAAACTTCTTCAAATATTTGACAATGCTGATGTCATGAGAACAGTGTTGAAGTCTGCTGAAAATACTGGCAAACTTCTCACTCATCTGGTAGACTTGCTTCCAGCTGTCTTCACTTCACAGGGTAGGTTGTGGTAGAAGACAATCTATGAAGTTGTTCCACTCGTGCTTGCCAAGCCACAGGGAGCCCAACTCCAAAAAAGATAGTTACCCAACTAATAGCAGTTTCTCCACTCTGGGTCATGCTTTTTTTGGACAAAATCACAGTCTGTGTAATTTGTTACAATTGAGCTTATATTATCAAGAGTTAATTATCCTTAACCTGGGGTCCAATCACTGGTCTACCCAACCCCCCTCCCCTGGGGCAAACCATTGACCAGCAGGATCCCCAGGGTAGCTTTGAAAGTTGAGAGGCTGAAATGAACATCATAGGACAGGGACTATCTGATTGACCAGGAGCATGTTCCATGAAAATGTCAGGTTCAGACTGAAAACAAACACCATCCAGTGTTCCCATAGCCTGCTAGCCGGCTCTCCTGTTGTTTTTTTCGAAAATGTTTATGTGGCGCGCGAAGGTCAAGAAGTGGGGGACTGGGGAAGAGAAGGAAAAGGAGAGACTTCACACTTTCTGTTTCTTTTCCTTTCTCTTCCCCAGTCCCCCACCTCTTGACTTTCGTGCGCCACATAAACATTTTCGAAAAAAACAACAGGAGAGCCGGCTAGTAGGCTAGTGTTCCCAATACTTCTGAAAGTCAAGGGTCCTTGGGACCCCAGATCTCCATAGTTAGGTGAAGAAGATTGAAATTTGTGTTCCCTTTTTAGATTTTGTTCAATTTCTGTGCATCAAATACACATCGCAAGGGGTTAATGGGAACCCTGAAATATTTTCGTTTTTCATTCTAAGTCAAAATTCATTAGCAATATCCTGATTCTCTTATATGTTGTCAATTTATAAACAAGTAAACTGAAGCAGATTATGTGGGGGAGGGGTGGGGTGGGAGGGGCTTTACCTTCCCCTCCAGGATGCCTGACCAGTTCAGGCCAAAATTGATAACATACAAGTGTACTTTTGTTCTTTCTCAGAATTGCCACACCCACTGGAGGTGAGATGGAGAGCGGCAAGTGTGGTTAAACAGTTCATAGGACTCGCTGATCCATCAGTTGATGCCCAAGATTTGTTGGCAGTGTGTGACAGAGGCTGCTGCCACCCGGGTCAGGTGGCTCAGCTGCACCAAATTGTTGTGCAAACTTTCAGACATCATCTCTCCAGTCTCCAGTGACGATTCTGTGAAAGATTGAAGGATTGAAAAATCTGAAACAAGGCAGTACTGAATCCACTGTAGCAAAAGACATTAATCAGTCCACTATTATCAATAGGACAGGGTACCAGTTTGGGAAAGGGCAAGATTGCAACTATTTGAAAAGGGAAAGAGGGTTGGTAAGGGTATTACCAGTAATAACATCATTAGGGAGGAAAGAGGCAACACATGGGAGATACTATTATCAATAGGACAGAGGTGGGTACCAGTTTAGCAGAGGACAGGCACTATAGTTATTTTTAAAATGGAGAAAAGCACGGAGTAAGGATAGTTCCAGTAGTAACATTAAGAAGAAAGGGGACAGTACAAGGGAGGCACCATTCTCAGTAGAACAGGGATGGTTTACAGCTCCGTATTCCTTAAAGAACCAATCTCTGTAAATTTTAATTGTTCTCAAGCTTTGGGTGATCTCAAAAGTAAGTTGTTCTCATAAAAAGTGTGTACTAGGTGTTAGACAATTTTTCAGACAGACAACTTACAACAAAAAGAACTTACAACAAAAAGATAGCTGGACATTGCCAAGACCTTTTGCAAGAGTTTTATCCTTTTAAGCGAAATGATATTAGATTGGTTTGTGGCTTGTTATAAACCAAAGCTTGGTTTAATGGGAAATACATATGGGAAAAATTACAATATTCTCTTGCTCCAATGTTTACTTAAATTTTTTTTTTTTAGAGAAGGAGCATCTTTTCAAAATAGTTGTCTGCCATCAGAGACAGTTTTCAGCTCTAAATAGTCGCAGCCTTGCCCTTCCCTCTACCCTTTCCATCAAAGGTTTATAAATATTATACCAAAATATTTCGTGTGTAATACAGTTGAAAATTGCAATGGAGATTAGCAAGATTTTGTACAGACGGATTTCCAGGTCGAGATGTTAAATTTCTCCTATACATGTATTAGTTTTTTATTACACAAAGGGAAATAATATTTTAAGACTCGATTGATGGCAATGTAAATTCTTTCAAAATATTAGCACCTGCTTGCAAGCGCAAAAGAAAATCAATAAAATGTTTTAAACTAACGAGTACTACTAGTTGCAGTACAAACAATTTTTTTTAACTGTACTAAAACACTAAATAATTATGTTTAAGTTTTTTTCATTCAAGTCTTTTAATTAGAGGGGGAGGGCAGTTTGAGCAGCCGAGACTCGTCTTAACTCGTTCCAAAACGAGCTCTAAAAGCCAAATTTATGGGACACACTTATGGCCGTTTTTTTTAGTCGTTTCGACTTACGGTAGCACCAATTGTTATGATAAACCTATTCGGGTTTCTTAATAGTAACATTAAACCTCCAAATGCGGACCTTTTTGGGGACACCCCTGCCTAAGCAACATGTAATGTAGTGTTATCCCAAGGCTAAACAGTTTCAACATCGTCAACAGTGCCAGCCAAAGTACTGGTTAGAAGTATCCGACATTCCCTCTGCATAATGACTGCAATTAAACCCAAACTCCAGTTCATTTGTGGCCGACTGCATCTTTACATTTTAAAAATTGCCAAAATCGTTTTCTACCATATGGCACCTGAACTCACACAAGCAGATCACCATAAGGGTGGAAAACTGGGGGGTACCATCAACTCTGCGGGGGTTAGGGAGTAAGCTTTGAAAAATTGTATTTCTCGGGAATTTTTCGATTTGCCTACTTGAAAAAAAAATCAAGTGTTTGAAACAAGTTAAAATATTTCCAGTTTTTGGCATTATTTTTTTTGCCTGCCACTAACAAATATGGCACTCCATTTTGCATTTGGAGAGGACATGAAACAGTCCAGTTTGAAACATTCAAAAGAAAAACTAAAAATAGAGCTCACGTGTGTGTGTGCATGTGTCTAATAGGATTACTTTTTTTTTTTTTTGCAAAACTGACCAAAATGCAAACTTTTAGATAAGGAAGCCAACACCTTTTCACTTATAAATAAATTAGAGTTGCTTTTACCATTGTTTGCTCACAATGTTTTGCGACAAACATCGTATATCCCTCTTTGTTGCTGAACTGCAAACATGTAAACATGCAAAATTACATCTTCTAACAAAATCTTTATTTTGAACTTTTTACATACACAACTTTTTGTCAACTTGAGA
>JAOBYE010720368.1:0-10572 GCA_025403585.1 Parazoanthus swiftii
ACTTGTTGTAACGCGCTTAGAACATTTTATGAATTATGCGCGCTATAAAAACTATTTTATTATTATTATTATTATTAAAAGATCAATATCAGTCGGCGACAGAAACATTCCTTATTGAAGCTACTGACGTCATTTTAAATGCAATCCAAAAGAAAATTGTAACAGTATTAGTTTTATTGGACATGAGGAAAGCATTTAACATTTTAAACCATGAAATTCTCATGCTGAAACTACCTGATATCGGATTATTATTGCCTAAAAATTTAGGCTTGATTTCAAGCTATCTATTAGAAAGATTTAAGGCCGTGCGCATCAATTTCGAGGTGTCGAACAATTTGCCAGTACACAGCGAAGTCCAACAAGGTAATATCCTCGCCACCAATTCTCATCAGCTTACCTACAGTTCCCCAAAACTGTTCATCCAGGATTAACATCGATGACAATAAACTTTACATAATTTTTCCCATTCAAACGTGAACGTGCTTTCGTTTTTTAAAACAAAGAGCAGCAACTATCTCACCAGGGTTCGGAACTGGTGTTTTAATAACTACCTACTCTTTAACGCACCCAAGACAAAACTTATGCTCTTTGGAAACCCCAGAATAACATTGAAAACACCTAAATTTTGCTTGTTCTTGCTGGGCAAAGAACGTTTGCCAGTTAACTCGGCAAAAGACCTCGGAATAATTCTGGACTCCAACCTCTACTTCCCCCACTATATTATAAAGAACGTGTCTTAGTGCATGTCAAATTTTGAGCCAGTTGAACCGGATAAAGCATGCCATGAACAGAGACTTACTTGTTGTAGTAATGGAAGCTTAGTATTTAGCAAACTTTACTACTGCTTATCTGTGTGGTCACAGCCAAAAACACGCGCAAACTACAGGCTGTTCAAAGTTTCGCTGCCCGTATTTTTACTAAACCCAGGAAAATTGACTACATTAACCCGTTGCTGAAAGAACTATGATGGATATCCTGTCAGGTCCTATTTTTTACCGTGATTTACTTATGAATGTATCAACAACCAAGTTCCAAAGTATTTATTGCAGCAGTTTGTTAGGAGGCACCATAAGCGGGCACTTGATCCGAAATTTAAACTTGCTAAACATTCCCTTTTATGAGAGAACGACTGGCCTGAGAACATTTGATTACCGTGATATTGAAGACCCTACAAGTCAGTTTCATATAAATATGGTACCAAAAAAAAGTTGTTATAAAATAGAGACTAAAAGATTTGGAACGAGTTTAAGTCAGCATGTCTCCATAGGAAGCTTTAAAAGCATATAAGGATTTCACCTTTTTTGTTTTGGAAGGGAGACTATTCCAAAAGACTGTACCATCATATTTGAAACTTCGCTTTTTGGCCTGGCGAGTTCTAGGTCAGTTTCAATACTTCTAAGATCGTATCCTTTTATCGTGTTTTAAGTTTTGAAACACTCTCCTTTAGATTTGGCGCAGAGTGTTCATTAATTATTTGGTACATCAAAGTGCTCTTCATTTATGCGGGTCTTCACGTAATGAATCACGCGGTACGATTGTGTAGTTAAAAAGGTCAAGCGCCTTGGCGTGAGTGCAAAATGCCAGCAGGCTTTTGGGTACAAGCCGGCACACGTACGTATCTATGTTATTTATAACTTAATCATATGATCCAGGACTGAGTAGAGACTTCGCCACTGAGTCGGTTCAACGCTGGAGTGAAAGAATTGAACTAAGAATTACTCGCTGGTTCTTAAGTTCCAAACATGTTTTACTGCAAAAGTAGACCACACTTCTGTTCGCTTTCAATAACCAGTTTGATTCTCTGCTGTATTGTCATCATTCGAGTGGAGTTTCATATGCAAGCAAAAACAGAAGGACTTGACCAACAGTCGGCTGATGATCATCTTCAGGAATTAGGTATGTGATAAAATTCTCACAGCTGACTACCGTCTAATGATTAAGAATGACTCGGGCTTTTCTTTCCGGTTATTAATGTTAGTGGGTTCGAAAGATTTCTTTAAAATCCGGCGAGTGCTTGCTAAAAGTTTGTAGTACTCTTCCAAGCTCATTTCGTGTAACACAAAGTTTGCAATTCTTTGCTGTTGTTCAGAACAGAACGTCAGAAGATTATCCGCCTTAGCAGTCGCGCAGTTGGTTAGAATGTATTAAGAATTAGCTGTTCAGTTAGTGGGTTTATAATTTGTTATTTATTGGCAAGAAAGTCCGATACTGCTTTAGTTACGCATTGTTGCTTAAAAGCCTGACAAATGTTGGGCACCCAGGGTAAGTCTATATAAACTCGGAGAAGCACAATAAAAGACAATAGTTTTTGATAATAATAATAATTATTATAATTATAGTAATATAATAACAATACTATTCTAAATAACAACAATAATGATAATAATAATAATAATAATATTAATAATAATAACAGACAATGATATCGATAACGATAACGATAATGATAGTGAAATAATAATGCTAATGAAAACGTAATGATAATGATAGTGATAATAACAATAATAGTAGTAATATAACTGATTAATAATAAACAATTAACATAACATTTAAAAACCTTCTAAGCGCTTTGCAGTATTGTGCTAGGGCGTATTATTTGCCCGGAGTTATCTAACAACAAAAGAGCAATTGAAAAATTAGGCAAACGTTCTTGTTCAAAAAGGGCAGGAAAGACATTTGTAACCGATTTGAATAAGTAAAATATTATGTATAGCTCCGTATGATAATGGTTTATTCAAGCCCATTGTAGTTATAACTAAATTACAGGCAGGTTCAAGGAAATTGCGCTCTAAACATTAAATATGGCAAGAATTCATTTAATACTACACTACGCATGAATAATGAAAATTAATTAAACAAAAAGACAAAAAGGTACAGTTACAAATGAATTTATTTCGAACTGTTTCTTGGAGAGAGACCGAGAACAGATTTTTTATAACATCAATTCCTATAACAACAAGGTTTATTGAGCCGCATTCTTCCATTTGGCGAAAGTCTGACCTCTGTTAAAAAGTGTGGTAAGGCTATAAAACAATTTGTGAGTAAAAGCGAAATGAAGGTGTCCTTCAGGCGAAATTGCTATCACAACAAATGATCTCACTTTCGAAGAGGGCTCAGTATCCACTTTCACAGTAGTTTTTTTTTACCAAAAAGACATCGTTTCTCACTCAGATATTGTAAAATTTCCATATCAATGTTTTTTTTGCCTTGAATCTAAAATCCACTTAGTTCCACCTAAATCCACTTAAGTTTTGTTTTAAAACAGAGTTCTCTTCCAAACGCCACGGCTACAAGCTAAATAGATATTCCCGTTTAAGTATTCTTAATAAAAACTACAATTATATAGAAGATTATAAACTTTACAAGCAGGGAAAACTGGGTTGAAGAAGCGGTTTTAAAAGTGTTAAAGAAAGTGTTTATGATTAGATTGGTTGTTATTTATCGCCAGGGAGAGGGTGGTGGAGTGGGGGTTTGGTGAATACTCACCTGACTCCTCTCCCCTTGGCTAAAAGTAGTTATGACATATGGCTCCTAAAAATCGTGTGACTATTTTGCTTTCTCGAGAAGACTGACACTGAATCATTAAATTTATCTACGGGCGTGAGTGTAAAGGAGAAAAAGTTCGGTCGGAAAACTTGCAACCGCGCGGTTTTGATAATAGACCTGTATCACATTTTGTGTGTCACTGGTAGCGCCTTTTTGAATGCCAGAAAAGGAAAGAGTAAGTCGAAGTGGGAAAGTAGGGAAAATTTATAAGAAAGCGACACTGACAGAGCAAAAATTACAGAGATTGTACGATGTTGAGTTTTACTTGGAAGCGAACTCATCATACATTCTCTGTTACAATTTCTATTAATAACACCAGCATTGTTACAGTTCTTGAGATAATTCTATAAAATTTTCGCTACTTACTATATCTGATTTGCTCTTTCCATTTCTAACATTTTAAAAAGCTAGCTTCGTGTTTTCGAATTACATGCCAAAGTTGGGCTCTAGTAGAACACAGCCGCGCACCGTTTTTAGGGACTGTGCAAGGCAACAAAACAAAGAAGGCGTCGTATATTTTTTTATGTTTTTTAATCATAAATTTAAACTCATAGTTCGTGATTTACCTACCCTTCGTCCAGCTACGAAAAAGCTTCGGCTGTAGAAAATATTTTTGGAAGGTTTTTATCAAACATTGCATGTGTTCCTAATAAGGAACGAACCATTTGATCTCGTTGGGGGGGAGGAGTGGAAGAATTCGTAAAAAAAAAATTGCAAAACCTCATAAACGGTAAAAAAAAATTGCAAAACCGACACTAAAAAAAAATTGCAGTGCTAAACATGAAACAAAAAAAGCACAGATTGAGAAACTGTTTATCGACAAAGTCAACCTACAGTTGCATTAGAGCTCGGTGCTCTGCAACGTTGTTTCCGGTTTTGTACATCTTCCGTATCATTCTTGACACGTTTTATGATTTAAAAAATCAGACATCCACAGATATAAAAAAATATCAAATTTTCAATTATAAGAAGAGCCAGCTTGTAAAACCACTTCCTCTTAGGAAATTTATACAAACTGAATTTGCCATTTAAGAGATATGATCCATAAAAGGCTGAAAGGGTTTGGACTCTGTGTCAAAGAAATGTATATTTTATAATTTGTTGAGCTGGTTGTTCAACTTTCATTGCTAAATTGTTGAAAACTGATGTGCCAGGTTCACTTATGTTCAATATTGACAAGATTTACCTACCATCGTTGCTGAAGGTGCACAGAACAAAAAAGGCACCTTTTATCCCCCCTCCCCCTCCCCCCGGAAGAAAAAAGACAACCACATGTTAAAAAAAATTGTCCGGCCAAACAGGAAAAAAATTACAAACAAATTGGTCAGTCATTTTATTTAAAACTATTTTAGTAGTGACTTAAAAGTCATCTGTTTGATACTCACGCGAAGGGTTTTCAAACAAAATCTACATAAATAAACACTTGATGCCCTTTGAAAAATTAATGATAATTTCACGCTGAAATAGAAAACCTGGTACATTAGTTTTTGGTATAATACCAACATTTTATTAAGACTTTTGGTTCCTTAGAATTATGACATGTTCAATGAAAGAGTTTTTAATATTTTTATTTTTGTCTCAAACGTGTCTTACGTTAACGGTCTGAATTGGGCCAGATAAAAAAAATTACTTGTTCAGCGTCCCCGCCCGCCCGACCTTACTTTTTATTTTTTTATTTTACCAAAATGTATATGTTTTTAATTGCTCATGCCGTACATATCTAGTTTTTTGAAACTTGATGTGTACGGCATGGAGCCATAAAATGCAAATTTAAAAATATGCACGCACCTGCATCGACCGTTCTCATTCGAAACCTTGCGGCGAAAAAAAATCGACTGACCTGTTTTAAACGCTAAGGCTTGGGGTCGTGTGATTTATCACGTTACGCGAAAGTTTATTTGACGGGACATTTGCACAACAAACAAGTTGATCCTTTTCAAAAACTGAAATCTTCGGTCACAGCTGATTTATTCGTGCTCACCATTCACTGGGATGGTGTCGTAAAAACACTTCAACGACCGCGTCGCGGTTTGAAATGGGACTGTAACTTTTGCAGTTTGGAGTTTCTAATGAGTCGGGGAAACAAGAACGATCAGAACTAGACTATAGAACAGTTTATGGGAAGCAGTAGGACAGTAGGTGCGACTAGTTGATGAGATACGGTCAATCCTCTGGTGGGAGATGAGTAGCGGTGTGTCCTAATTCAAACAAACTACTACAACATTTATCGTAATGTGGAACACAGTCAAACTTGTTTTACGTTTTTGAGTCTATCACTATCAGGCTGTTTTTGGCCGCTTTTGTCTCTTGACCGGAACCGAGACTTTTCAATTTCTTTTTTTTTCTTACTGTTGTTGTTGAAATCATAGAGAATTATGGGACTGTTGTTTTGTAATCACTCAGTAGAAGTTGCACACTGGTTCTCCACTGTCCAACAAAGACCAAATAAGGCTCATTGCTAAAACAAAAAATAAAACAAAAAACCGCCCTCCCGACCTGGAAAAACTGAAATGGTTGGACTCTAAACAACTCATTTTTTTTATCTGGCCTTATGCAAATTTATTAGCAATTAAGTTTTAGATATCGACAAACCGCATTTACTGAGGGATCATTATCACCAAGTGTGCAAAACTCATGCAAATTTTTGAGTCAATCAGTAATTAATTCTTTGAATTAGGTAGGGAGGGCAATTGGGAAACATTAGAAAAGACTACTTGAAAAATAGGATTAAATAAAATGAAAAAACTGTTGCGATTTATGCGAACGTTCCCTGATGCGCAAACTCGTGTCCGCGTTATGATGACGTGCTAAGGTAAAACGGAAAAAGCTGGATATGTTGTTTTTCAGTGTTTCTAATTAGTAAGTCGTAAATGCGGTCTATGACCGATATTGAACAAGTTTCCAACTGTCCTGTTGTAGGTCTTGGCAAACGAACTCGACGATCTTCATCATCCCCGCAAAAGAACTCGACCTATTTGATGAATCGTATCAGTGAGTTAGAAAAAACTGTGAAGAAATTAATGGAGTCACAGCAGAGTTTCCACAAATTGAGCCCAGGATCTCAACAGTTTATATTGCAGGGCCCCCCTGGAATGCCGGGTAAACCAGGAACACCTGGAATGCCGGGAAAGGCCGGGACACCTGGAATGCCTGGAGAGACCGGCACACGTGGAAGAAGAGGGCGCACTGGTCGACATGGAAAAAAGGGACCTCCTGGATCGAAAGGGCCGCAAGGAAGGGTAGGGAAACCTGGAGTACAGGGTCCCCGAGGATTAAAAGGACCAAGAGGGCCCTCAGGCCAACGAGGGGTCCCTGGAGTGAGAGGAGCACCTGGTGAATCCATCTCTCCACCGGAAGTTCTCGTCTCGCCCCAGTCTCTTACTGTGAATGAACACCAGACGGTAAGAGTTGTCTGTAGCGCCAGTGGAAATCCGAAAGCGCAGATATCGTGGAGCAGAGAGAAGAACTCGACCAGGGAAGAGACGGTCTCACTAAACAGTACAACTTGGGAGATGGTAATACACAACGTCACATTTGAGGACAGAGGACGATACACCTGTACCGCCACAAATCTGCTGGGAAGCTCACAGGGTTTCGTTGATGTTTACGTGAGAGGTAAAGTCGCGTTCACACTCGTGAAACAAACATAACATAGACAGAAGCACACTGAACAGAGGAAAAGACAAGAAAACATTAGCATGATCCAGTTTCACACATAAATACTGAGTTTCTTGGGCTGACTCTTATCTCTGTTTCTCAAAAGTGAATAGTAGAGGTTAGTTTCAAATATTCGAAAAGTGAACGCCGGTAAAAAACTAGACCAATAATTTTAAAAGAACTGAGGACCTAAATCTTGAAGGTCTTTTAATGTGTATTTAGGAGCACACCTGTTACATGTGTTGCAAAGGTTTTGAATTAAACACATTTTTCAAATCTGGTTTCATAAATTGATATCTCAATCTGTTTTGTAAAGCGGAATAGTATAAGAATCTCCAATAGGCTAACACTGAATACTACTGGTTGTATGATTTCAAAGAGTAGTCGTAATTTTGTAGTGTTGTTTTATATAGTCCGTATCTTTCGTTACATTCGTCAGACAAGGAAACGTTTCCATGATCCAGTTCCACACTTAGTGTTATTCTATCTTTTTCTTTGTTATACAAATTTCTTGTGCTTACTCTTATCTTATCAGTCTCAAGTGTGAATAGTGGAGGTTATTTTCAATCATTAGAAAAGTTAAAGCCGGCAAGAAAGATTTAAGTCTGGTTTCCTAAATTGATATCTCAATCTGTTTTGTAAAGTGGAATAATATAAGAAACTCGAAAACCTAACAGTCTACTACTGGCTGTTTGGTTTCAAGGAGTAGACGTAATTCTGTTGTATTGTTTTTTTATAGCCCGTATCTTTCGTTACATTCATCGAATGATCGAAATATTTACCGAAATTTCTTTTGTTTTGCAGCTCCTCCAAAGTTTCGCTCTGTTTTTCCTTCTACAACGGTGAGCTGGTTAGGACAAGAAACGAGACTGAAGTGCGATGTCGTTGGATATCCTAAACCAACAATAACATGGCGACGTGCCCACAAATTGTCCATCTCTGGTGCACGATTCGTTAAGAGGAATAACTCACTGATCATTCAAAACACCAAGAAGTCTGACAGTGGGCCGTATATGTGTCGAGGGTCAAACAGTCTGGGGACAATTTTGGACATGACAAATCTACACGTCCGGCAGCAAGGTATCGTTCAGTACTTGATAAACGCACTAAAACGCATTGTCATTTGTCGTTTCTTAATTCACATTTTAACACACTTTACTTACATTTATCAAAGGTTTTCAGTAAAGATTAGTTTAGAAAACAGATAGGTTGTAAGGGAAGGAATTTAATGGCGTTCAAGTTTTATCCGTATCACACGCCATAATTTGAGTGACCATAATATATCTATCTGGATCATGCCATAACCGTAACAGATTTTGAAGATAACTTTTTATTTCATTTTTGATCAATTTTTTTGTCAAAAAAACTAGTGATCGGCACTGTAGGGCAAACAGAACACATAAGTTTAAAACGTGTATATTTTACCGACCAGATTCGGAGATGCTGCGGCTTCGCAAGGGTATAACAAGACTTTTGTAAGCACACTGTTTATATACAGTTACTAACATTTTATGGGCCATGACTAATCTGTTATATATATTGCATGGCTTACGCAAAATGCGGTAACAGCGGAAAGGAAATGATTAACACGTTTTAGGTAACCAAAAGATGGGAACTTGTGAAGTATAAGATTGGGGTCTCCGATTTAGCTTTTACAATTCACAAGTTCCTATACACGAGCCCGTTGAAGATTCGCCTTCTGAATCAGCCCCACTCTCTCTATTACATTAACCCATTTTTGTATAAACCCCCTCCGATTAAATATGCCCCCCTCAGGGGTGCTTTTGCGATGTGACTTAAGGAAAACGTTCGCCTGTTTTGATGTGACTAACGTTAGTAGGATTAATAAGGGTTGAGTTAACTGTCATGTCTCATAATTAGAAAGAAACTACTGATTAAAGATTTCTAACCCTTCACCAATCTATTTCCGTTTAAGATTGCGCAACTCTCAAAAAGTCCGGTGAACTGAGGTCAGGAGTCTACACTATCAGCCCTGATGGACGAACTCCCTTTAAGGTGTTCTGTGATATGGTAACTGATGGAGGGGGGTGGACGGTGATACAACGGAGGAAGGACGGCTCAGTTGATTTCTATCGGGGCTGGACAGATTACAAGAACGGGTTCGGTTCTCCGACTGGAGAGTTGTGGTTGGGGAACGATAGGATTCATCGACTGACCGCCAGCGGTAACACGGTGTTACGAGTGGACGTGGAGGACTGGAGCGGGAATAGAGTGTACGCGAGATATGGCACTTTTAGAGTGGGAGATGAGGGTGATAAATATCGACTGAGTGTGGGCTCGTACTCTGGTACAGCAGGAGACTCATTGGCTTATCATAACGGGGTGTACTTCACTACAAAAGACCGTGACAATGATCGGTATGGTGGTGGTAGCTGTGCTCAGAGGTATACAGGCGCCTGGTGGTACGAAAGCTGTCACCACTCTAACCTCAACGGTCGTTACCTTGGTAACAAGCACGACGACAAAGGGATAAGGTGGTATCATTGGAAAATTAACTCACTTTCTATGAGAAGATCGACAATGAAGATACGAACCCCATCATAAGTTAGTTCTTTAGAACAACACAACATTCGAGTTTTCCTTATCTTTATTGCTTGGGAGTTAAAAGCTTGTACTTCATGCATGACTTTCGTAAAATGCTATTTGGACCTTTGCGATGTAATTTTTTTACTACTGAGTTATCATAACAACCGTATTTCGAAGTAAGTTTATGAATTATCAATGTAAATTCTGTATCGGACTAAAAAGGGTCACAAATTAACTACGCTGACCATGGGTAGCATTGATCCTTGCGTAATAAACATTTTTGACATTACGTCGACTTCCCATTATTATTAATAGGTGCGGATCTCACACTAAATAGTCTTGCGGCATGTCATCGTTACACTTGTTGAATCAATGATATGAACTGAATAACAAACTTTCGGGCCTACTTGTTTGTTAGACACATAAAAAAAAAGTTTGTCCGCAAACAGTCAGTCAACCGCATAAAAGAGTTCAAAATAGTCCAGTCAGTTCAAAACGACATTGAGACTGCTACTGACTTGGAACGGCGTAGAAACAATAGTAAACAGCAAATGGACTCGGTTGATTTTTCCTTACTTACCGGAGCTTACATCCTAGCTTTTCAATGTTTTTCAAAGTATCAGCTTTTGATACATTTTAACAAATAGTCAAAAAGCTAGTTTGAGCCACGAGTGAATAAAATCCCGTACAAAGCACTTTCTATGCTGTGAGCTTTTTATTACTCGTATAACGAGAATACATAATAGTAAATACATAATTGAAAGTTTTTATGCGAGCACCGGTTGTCCGAGCGAAGGAATCAAGGTAAAATAACGCGGGAAA
>JAOBYE010720379.1:0-10571 GCA_025403585.1 Parazoanthus swiftii
AAAAAAAAAAGATCCGAATTTAATACTCGCTCGCCTACGGCCGCGAGTAATAAGTTTTAGGGTTATTTGTATTTCGGTTGTCTTTTTCATGAAAACGACAATTGATTGCAGTTTGAAATTGCATCGACCGCTTGCGAAAAGAATAATTGCGTAGGGGCTCTTACGTTTTGGACGGAATTGCATGCATTTACTTGTACTGTCTTTCTTTGGAACAAACCCATTCATTTGTTATTGCGTTAGTGTCAGCACTGTAAGGGAATAAGAAGCGTCAGCGAAGATGGAAAGACAGATACTGACTGATATTTTGGTTGTACTAGTTATATTAATATAAGATGTTGAAACCCTTATAGTTTGTAGTTTAACTTCGATTATAGTGAAGGATTTATTACCGCGGTTATAGGCAATAACGTTAAACGATACGATCTTAGCGGTGGTAAACACAATTTAAGCAATGGTGAAAGGGAAGCCTACAACAAATTAAGGCTTCAACAGGACAAGCTTCGAACTCATGACCTCTGCGATACCCGTGTAGTGCTCTACCAACTGAGCAATGAAACCACATCTTTTGGGAAATTAAAGGTTAATTTTAGTGGGTCAGTCACTGCCACTCAAGGATGAACAACGATTATAGGGACGGGTTTGGAATTGATTTGTAAATAGAAATCGTGTTTACCACCGCGAAGATCGTATCATAACGTTATTGCTTATAACCGCGCGTTGTTCTCTTCGTTTCCCCTTTTCGTACACCGGGCAACTAACAGTCCATGTGGTTTTTTTTCTATTGAAAGGTTGTCTACACACCTCCTCAGCCAACAAAGCGTTTTGAAGTTATGGTAAGATGAACTATTCAGTCTTATTACTAATACTTGCTAACTCTAGTATTTTCCAGGTCCTATAGTATAAACATATTAGAATATTAGAAATTTAAAATCACCACGTAACTTCTTTGATTCCCTTATACTTATATTTTTCTAATTACATGTTATTGCACTGTTGTGATTTGTAACTGCACTGTTTGGGATTAACAGAGGGGATCTTAGCCAATCAGATTATAGTAAAGGGAAATATGCATTAAAGGGAAAATATTAAATCTATTTTCCTAACTTGAACTTGTGGATAAAATACAAAGATTTACTTATCTACTCAATCCATCCCATCCCTTTCCGTGCAATGATTGGAAGTATTTAATTTGCCAGAAAAAGGCTCGTAAAGTTTGGCTTGAAACGTCTTTTAATTTCATGTTGCTTGCGTTAGAAGTGGGAAACGCGTTAATAGAGTTGAGTGGTTTAACCCAAATCGAAGCAAATATCGAAAAATTTCTCAAACCGCATGAGTTTCCTTTTGTCTCTTGGTTTCAAAACAGATGGCAGATTGTAGTTATACGTTTGGCTTCGTTTTCTTTGTCAGACTGTCGCTGAGGTGATAAAACCAAGAACAGGCGAAGTAAGTATAACTATTTCATCTATTTCTTAAATTTCATATCATAGGAAGCTTGTCAGAACACATAAAAGCTCATTGCTTCTTGAATATGAAGCAAATGGTTTACTTATAGACGGCTTCCATGGAATCCTTAAAAAACCTTTAACTGTTTAATTTTGGTTTTTGCACTTTTAGGGCCTTAAAAAGTCTTAAGTTTGAAACATTCACTCGCGAACAAACAATGCGTGTATGTTTTCAGAATTCTAGTTTTTACGCTATAATTCTTGCTGCTTGCAAGATTTTGTTCGGTCGCTAGCGGTATTGCTGTTTTTTATTAGCAAAAGCATTTAATATAAAGTAAGTGAAATAACATTTTTCACTATTTCTATCACTGATTTCAATCCATTTATTCATTTGTGTGACATTGAAAATAGCAACGCTGAATTATAAAAGTGTCTTCAATGTTCTCAATTTGGTCTTACTAAAAAGTCTTAGAGTTTGCGTCGGGAATTATTTACTGGGGACAAATCATTTGATCTCAGCCTGTTGAATTGGATGAGGAGAAATCGTTTTTTTGTAATCATTTTCTGTGGGTCAGTATCTTTGGCTGCAACGTTGTAGTGTAGTCTTGTTTTCTGCTCTCTTTTTCTTTATAAGTCTGATCGTGCAATCATTTTCGAGCTTGCCCAAATTTAATAAACGTTTCACAACCCCCAACCCCTACTCCCCACAACTCGACCGCAACCCCCCCCCCCCTCCACGCCTTTCACAAAACCAGAAGACTATATTCGAGACCTTAATACATTTTGTATGTTTTGTTTTGCAGCGAGTGACAACCAATGTGTTCTACAACACTTTTGAAAGTAAAGACCTTGTGCCTTCCGTTCTCCCTAAAACTTACGCAGGTAAGAAATTTTACTTAATTATATCATCTGAATTATTTTTTGGTTTCCAGATTTTCTTAAAAGAAAATATTGTATGAAGAAACAACCATAAAAGTTCTACTCGGAGACAGAAACTCACGCCGGCTCAACTCGCCGCCATTTAAGGCGAGCTAGGGTGAGTAAAGAAATATTTGAAGCCGGGTTGCTTTGCGATTTAAGGCGAGTTAAGTGAAGTTTAAATCTGGCGCCCTTGCGAGACAAGGCGTGTTGGAGTGAATAAAGGAGAAGTAAATGACGCCTTCGCCCACACGAATTCCAAGTTAGGGCTCACAAAGTAGAGACTTCGAAAAGTGCATCACGGTTTTCCAAAATGAAATTGTGGACTTCACCAAAAAAATTCTGATTGGTATCTAATTCTGATGCAATATTCAGTTAACAATACTATTAATAATTTAGAGGACATTTTTTTTGTTAATGATAAAGGCTGAAAAAATATTGTTTAAATTTAAAACCAAAACGTTTTCGACCGTGCGGTCATTATCAGTGGTATGGTGGGAAATTTGCATACAGATTATTTTTGTTTGATTTTAGGTTATTCTCGAGGGGAAGAATTTTGCGATGAAACAATGTACTTGTTTGTTGAGGCTAGCCTTCTCGCAAGCAATTATCAGGCCCTCCTTCTAAAAGTCGCTTTCTTTGTGCACGCGATGCTCCATGTATATGCATGCATGGGTTGGATACTTAGCGAGGTGGCGGACCGGCTCTAATTGTGGGACTTGTTCTCATGTTCTGCTTTTCGCACTGCGAAGTTCCTTTTAGTGGTTGAACAATCCAACATTGAACAATCCCCAATGTAGATTTCGCTTCATGTGCACTCGGCACGATAAATGACATTTGATTTGAGGACATTATTGATACACAGTAGTCCATGAAAAATGCTTCCATTGAAATTGAGAACTTTTTTTGGTCCTTTACAATGGGTTCCAAATCTCTTTTACAGAGGCTGTAAGATACTTGGACGGGAAGCGGCGGTATGAAACAGTCAAGTAGTGTACTACAAAATTCTTATTCTAGCCATGAGCTGTTGTTCTCCACAGCGCCTTGACTTGGTAATAACCGCTTAGAACAAACACCACATGGCTTGTATTATGGACAAGTATTTTGTAAAGAAAAAAAGTAAAAGGTAAAGTGACCTCATTTAACGAGGGTAACACGTGATAGTTTTAAATTAACTGATAAACTTGTGGCCCTCGGTGCGCACTTGACCCCCTTCCTCTGTCACTGCTCCGTTTTACGGGTATTTGAAGCTAAAGCTACACGGATCAGAAGAAGGTCGAAACAGACGCTGGAGTCTCCGAGAATCGAACCAGAGACCTCCAGCTCCGAAGGCCGCGCACTTACCAACTGAGCTACGCCTGCTTCTTCAGTATCTGGGAAGATGCTGCCTCGTGGGGATATTCGATCGCGTACTCTGTCACCTTCGTGGTTAATTCTGCTTCATTTTAGAAACTTTTGTTTGCACATAACAAAACGCTTTGCGATGGGAAAAGCAAATCTGTCATACTTCCCGAGTTTCTTCGTTCCGGACGCCATCTTTAAATAATGCATCCCGGAATGCAAAGGGTCGTCTAACTCGCTTCCAGGGAGTCCGTGTGTAGTGAACAAGAGGTGAAAGATCAAGCAAAATGGCAGCGCATAAAAAAAGCGCTATGGTACTAAATTAGCAAGTCAAACTATTGTCACCCATCCAGCGGTCTGCGTGAAATCCTTGGAAAAACGCTGCATAGGCTGTGAACAAAAGTTTTGAACAGTTCCTGCCCAAGACCTTTTACTACTTCCAATTGTCCAAACTATTATTACATTGTTTTCTGTGTTCAGAGATGTCAATGAAATGTCAAACCGTCCTGAAAAACTTTTTGTATACAATAGATGGATTCAGTACGGGGTAGCCCCGTCGAAAGTTTTTGATACTGCGAGCTACTAAGCCCACGTGACTTTGATGTAAACTGATAACTGATAACTTCTAGCTTTTATTTTTTTCTGTCATTCTCTTTGTTTGGCTATTTAACTAGCATCAAGCATTTGGATAGAAGATATTACTTGTTACTGTCAAGCTGTCACTATTGGTCATGATCGCTTAGGACAGCCTCGTTCCCAGGCATCCTCTTCTATCCGGCCGCTCCGCGCCTGGTCACTCAGCGCTTCGTTTTTGAAGATGGCGGACGTGTCGTGTATCAAAACAAAGGTAACCGCGCCGCCGGCGGTGCCGACCAAACGAGCCGAGGAGTTGACTGGGGACGAGGCTACGCTTGGAACTGTCCATTTGTGAAGACTGAATAAAAGGAAGAACGGACCGAAGAAAAAATAATATTGATAATAATACTTTATTTCAGTGACAAATTTATTTAGCTGGTACAACCTGTTTAGTGCTGTAATAAAGTTTTGGTTAATCAGTATCACATTTATTTTAAACTATAATACGTATGGAATTAAAGCATTAGAAATTATTATTTCTTGAGTGTGTAATTGAGTTTTGGGGGAAATAAATAAAACAACAATTTATATACAATCAAAGCGACTTATGTTTTGTTTTAGATCATTCGGTATCTTTGCATGCTGCGAGAAACTATTCCTTTTGTGTAAAAGTAAAGCACGGCGATTCATAGCTATCGGTATTTTAATCACCGAGTTTGAATAAAGATTTATCATAATTTCAGTTTCTAGTTTATGCATTTAGCTATACCACTACTGCGCTATTCACCACTAAATACTTACTGTGACCAAAGTTTTTGCAAAGTATTTTCATAATCTTAAAAGATTATGAAAAACCAGTGCTGGTTTGCGATATTCTCTTATGATTCCAAGCGTTACAACTTGTTCAGGATTTGAGATGATTTCTTCTTCTGATGTCGATTTAGCTTTCGATTTTGCTCTAGTGGGCATAATTGAAGTAGATCTCGACTGAATTGAGAAGTATTCTACATCAAAATCAGTTTTAGTCAGGAGCCTTCAGTTGAGCGTCCGACCGCAACGATGCACTTAACACGGATCAAATGAAAAATCTATATATATACCGATATATGTCGATGTATACGGCTTGTTATTTTCATACTTTCACATTCACTACTTTTTCGTTACCATCCTTCAGACTACGACTAAAGATTTCTGGGTTCGGTTTTGTATACCTTCCAGTCACGACCTTTTTTTGTTCTTTCTTCCTTCTCTCCCGTCTCCCCCACCCCCCCGTTCACACTTCCCCCTTGACTTCTTTGGGTTCTGAGGATAAGATCCTTTTGGCAGAAAAAGAGAAGTGAATGAAACCGGCTCATTTTGTTTATTTTTTCCAGTCGCCCTCTTTTTTTGTTCTTTCTCCCCCGCCCCCCCCCCGTTCACCCTCAGTTCCCTTCTTGACTTCTTGGGGTTCTGAGGATAAGTTCCCTTTGGCATAAAAAAAGAAGTGAGTGAAACTACAAACTAGTTTCCGGTTCGTCTATTTCCTTGTTCGTGCTCGTCTCTCCCTCGCTGCCTGGAGACTGGTGTTGATCTGACTCCGCGAGAGTACAGTTGGCGCGCTCATCACTCATCTGAGCCCGCAGTACCTTTAGACCAAGGAAGGAGGAAGGCCACAGTAACATTCTGATGGACGCATTGTGTCGCGGCGTCAGACTTCGAAGTCGCGGCCGAAACGAAAACGGCGTTACTGGTAAGTGGAGACTAGTCCTTCCCGATCTTCCTGTTAGAGGTGACCTGGGTACGAGAGAAGAACTAATCTGAGAGTCGTACCCAGGCCTCACAACTATTGCATCACTGATGGTCCCAGGCCCTCCCGGGAGTGGCTCAATTCGTCTTTGTGTGTGTCTTCGAATACTTCCTGGCAGCAACAGGAGCAGACTGCTGCGAAACCTGAAAGATCAAACAGTCGAAGCCCGTTAGTGCGAGAGGTACACCGTAGAAATGAAATTGTGCATTTTAAATCTCCTTGATCTACTTTTTGGTAATAATTTATCATTTTGGCCTTAATCATAAAAATAAACTAAAGCTTTAAATGATTAACGTGAATGTTTACATTATGTAATAACTAGCCAAACTTTCTTGGACGTAGCAATGTCACTAATTTTGATGTTTTGAGCATTTCGTCTTGCGCTCAGTCAGTTTCGATGACGTCACTCCTGTCTCGATGACGCTACAGAAAAAGATAACATCAAGGTTCAAATCAGACGCAGCAAGAACAACCAGCTCAACTTTGCTTGCAGAACATTTTTAACGCATATGAAATAAAAGATCATTTAGATAAGGGGAACAACTACTTTTAAACGTAAACACACATTCCGATTATATTCACAATACAATTAAACATTTGTGTCCTGTCCAGGGGGAGTCACAGACTCTCATCCGCTTAAAACTACGGAAACCGGAGATAAGCGCTGACCTTATGAGCTTTTTGCTTGCTAGTCGTTTTACGAAATATTATTCACAATATTGTCCTCGGAAATCCAATATGTCAGGGAAAGGAAAGATAAGAGAAGTAGATGGCAAAGACGAAATGTGAAGCGGGGAGAAAACCGAGGATCCTTTTTGCCTCACCTTTGGTAGTGTAAGCAGAATCGTGAATTTTGTCCGAAAAACTAGTTAGAATCATGAATTTTTGACTTTTTTCTGGGAGAACTATGAGAAACTAGCTGAGACCAATTAATCACGAATAAGTCCACTTAATGGATAACGAATCATGGAGAATCATTGAAACGAAAAATTTTTGGAATTTAAACATCTGAAGTTACATGATTCCTCTTCAACCAGCGATCCCGTTCTCAATTTTCGCCACTCCCGACGTCCAACGTTTGTGAGCATGTCGCAAAGATGTATACATGTGCACTATTGCATAGCACTCACCTTCTGTTGAACAGCAAATATATGATGGGGTTGTAAACCACACTTGACTTTGCGATTAGTTCTGGAACAATAGCAATCGTTCCGTGGAGTATGTCATCCTGGGTAAACGCCATGGTCAGTCCAAATGCGCAATATGGAGTCCATGCGAGAAAGAAAACAAACGTGGCAATCCCGATCACCTTCGCTCCGTTCTTGTAATGTTCATAACTCCGGCGCTGTTGAATTGACAGGGACCGATTTTCGCGCTGGTTTTGTGTGAGGAAGCGGTACAACTTGTTAAAATACATGACGGATATACTCAGTGGGATTAAGAAGGCGAAAATGAACAGGAGAACCAGGTAGATAACATCCCCGGGGTGTTTTGCCCGCCAGTCAGGTGCGCAGCTTGTCTGTCCCTTTTGTAGAACTGTTGAGCTCCACCCAAAAATAGGGGGAAGCATAAGGATAGCGGAATACACCCAGGTAGCAGCCACTCTCTTCCGCCAGTCTGACGCGGTGTAGCCCGCAGTAGCAGAGGAATGATTGTTGACAGATTTGTTGGTGACTTGTTTGTAAATGGTCACAGTGATGCAAGTGAGAGTTGTTAGCATGACAATTCCTGTCGTACCGGCGTTGAAGCTTAGCACATAGCAACCAGTTCGGTTGAGCACGTATCTGTGAGAGACGCTCGACGCAAAGATCACGGGGAAATTCAATACGAGCATCAAAGAGTTGGCTGTGGCAATGCTTAGAAAGTATGGCGTTCCATCGCGTTTGCGATGGAACTTTTGTAGAAGAACCGCAAAGCAAATTAGCTGGCCTGTGACGCCAATGATGAACAAAATGGCGATTACCAAAGCGTTTATGAAGTAACCCTCATCAGATATTGCCAAATTGTTTGTCATGGCCAGCAATATTTCTGGGCTCTCTTTCAGAACGGCGGATGAACCGAGTAAGCGCTTCGTTACAGATCTTGTTTTTGACACCCACATAAGTCGCAAACCGTTTACGGCATTTCTCATCCTAAATTTTTTATAGTAATCACAGATTTCATCAGATTATATCTAATTTGATCGATACGCTAGGAAACAGTTTTCTGATTATCTTGCAGTTTTCCGGCCGTGACTTCCCCTTTTCACTAAGAAGATGTTTTTGAAGCAGTTTTATTCCTTATTATCAATATTCTTTTTTAATCCTCGGCCAAACAGAATTGCCAGTCGACGCTAGTTTGACTCTCCGGCTTTTGAACTTGCGTTGACTTGTGACAAGCTTGCGTTGCGAGACCGAACGATGAACAGTTAACTTGTATTAACCTGAGTTCGTTTAAAGTCCGTTTAAGTCATTGCAAGCTCGCGTTGGTAGCGACGCCAAGGTTAGTTTCAAATCTGAACGTAGGTTACAAATTTACATCGACTCCCGGCATGGACTTGCAAGTCTTTGGGATTGGAAACGGCATCATTTAACTTCAGAAATTCTTGTTTCCTTAACTTTATTAACTCAGTGATTCATGATTTATTTACAAATGTTTTCAATGAGTCATGATTCATTCTATAGAATAAAGTGTAAGAACTTATTCATGATTCATTGACCGTTGCCCGTTATCAGTCATGACTCTCTAAGTTTCAAAGGCGATAATTCCTCTTTATATAATAAATTTTTCGGGCTTGATTCTTGATTCCGCTTCCATTCCCAAATGGTCGTTCATAGGCCTTAGGCATGCACTGACTATGCTGCAGTATAACACTGATAAGTTAAGAGTTTGTCGGAAACAAAGTGCATCTAAAACCAGAGATAGCCGATGTTAGCATATTTGGGTGTTTGGCTTTATATCGCGATTTTAAGCAGTTGTAAGGGAAATGTGAGTTTTTCCCTAGTGATGTTAAGAAAACACTAAACTTAGCCTTTTACCTCAGAATTCTTGTGCAGTTGTCATTCCTTGTTTTGATGGTGTGTTTTGAGTGATTTGGCGGCGAGTTGAGAGACTATGGAGTATGAAAATCGTTATAAAAGAAAAGCCACTCTGAAGTTATATAAAGTATTCAAGCTCGCGCATAGTCTGGTGTCACACGTGTTTTTTGTCAATAACAGCATGCATCCAATGAAAACATTATTAAATGGACTTCGCCACGCAAAAAATCGTAAAATTAATTAACAAGTTTAAAGTTTTGTCTTTTGATTAAAAACATTTTGGAAGTAGTTTTTGATATCACTTGGATGTGAAAGTCACGATCCAGATGGAGATATGAGACGATGATAAGATCGTGAAACTGTCTTACACTCTTTTCTTATTAAGAACAAACTTAATAAGATATTGAAGCTGAGTTTGCCCATAAAATAAGAACAAAATAAGAACAAACTGAGGCTGAATCAAACATTTATGCAAGTATACAATGCTGAACTACAGTAGTCCTACAGTACTCAGCTCTTCGATAAACGCACCCATGGAATTCAAAAATATGTATGTATGTCTTGCAAAAGGCGCTTTACATTGTTTGAGAAACAGTGCACAAAAACATCTTACCAAATTTTGGGCGAGATTAACCCCCGACGGAAAACATAGCTGTTAAGAACAAAATAAGAACATTTTGAGGCTAAAATAAGAACATTGAGCCTGAGCAAAATTTTACTGGTTCTTAATAAAAAAAAAGAGTGTATCTAGGGATTCCAAACAAACAGGTGCAGTTTCTATCCTTGTTCAGATAGCGGTGTAGTTGAGCTCACTAGCTTTATAATTCTGGCGCCTGACACATCAGTACACAAAGACGAGACAGGATGTTTAGTTAACGCTTTTTACAAAAATAGCATTTCAACGTTGAATGCTTTTTTTAGAATGTTTCTCGATATCTTCTTTTTTTTCCTGTCAACAGGCGGGGTGGAGTTTGATATTTTTGATGTTCTTGTTGTCTGATAACGCCGGGGCAACCAAAACGGCGAAAAACAAGCTGTATCACCCCTTGTTGATAAAATCTCATATTCAGCTCACTCGCCATCGCAGAAAAAAAACAGTTTTTTCAAAACTAGTCTTTCAGTGTCCTTCATCCTTTAACCTCATTCTAAGAGTTTTTCCGGATAAGGATGTTTTCAATTTTTTTTCTCGTCTAACTTGGAATTGTAGACTCTCGAGAGACTGTTTCTCGACGTTCTTGGCTTCATTATGCAAACGGTCCTTTATGTTTTTGACCAGAAAAAGTGGTCCAACTTTAAAGGAAATTTTGGATGTGACAAGCGGCTTAAAAACTGGCCTGTGTACCTTTTCTAGTCAACTCCACAATGTTGGACCTCGCGTCGCTCAAACTAGCCGTAGGTCCTTCATCGCTTGGCCGAGAGTGAATTATTCTCAGCCCCAAGAACGAAGGGCGTAGTAGAAAGCGAACTGATGGTTTGAAACGGAGAGAGACA
>JAOBYE010720390.1:0-10568 GCA_025403585.1 Parazoanthus swiftii
ATTGCTAGTTTAAATGGAGTCCTGATATACAGCACAATTCTTGTAGGGGAGGAGTTGACAGTCCACAACACCGGCATGAGCCAACTCCTATCGACAAGTGTGTGGGTTCTTTTAAGTCCCCCGATAGAACGTCGAGAGACTAAGTTATAGGGAGTCAACTGCATGGTCTAAAAATCTGAACTCAAAAGCTTAACAACAAACTTCAGCTGGGGCTGCCTGTGTTCACTTGTTTTCTTGCACTTGCGTCTCGTGTGATTTTCGCTGCATCTCTGACAAACAGCTCTTTCCAATAAACGCCCCCATACAACGGGTATTTTGTAACACGCCCACTCTAATAACGCACCTCTTTCGTGAACGCACCCCGCCCCTTCAACTTGAATAAAAAATGCAATTAATATAAGTAAAATTACACAGTGTTTTAAAAGAAGCTTTCTTACTGTGTTTTAGTTAGAACGGGTACGTTTGAGTTACATTTCTTCTAGGATGGTATGCAAGTGCAATTTTCTTTGTGAATAAAATGTAACATTTATCTATCCATCCATCCGTCGGTCCGCCCGCCCGCCCGTCCCCCACCAATTCATCCATCCATCCTTCCATCCGACCATCCATCCATCCATCCATCCATCCATCCATCCATCCATCCATTCTTCCATCCATCCATCTTTCCATCCTTCCTTCCATCCATCCATCCTTCCATCCATCTTTCCATCCATCCATCCATCCATCCATCCATCCATCCATCCATCCTTCCTTCCATCCATCCATCCATCCTTCCATCCATCCATCCTTCCATCCATCCATTCTTCCATCAATCCATCCATCAATCCATCCATCCATCCTTCCATCCATCCACCCATCCATCCATCCATCCATCCATCCGTTAGAAGAAATATGGTTTTGCTATAAGAATGAGCAAATGTTACCACCTTTCCTCTTCTGGATTGCATTCCTTGATGTAGCGAAGAAGAGACGTTTTGTCAAACGCTCCCATTGTGACACTTCCACCTTTCTGCTTCTGAATATTAGCCAAGGTGCTGGAGTCCAGCACAACCTCAATCAGTCCAACCATGTTGCCAGTGGACAGACACCCATATGGTGTCATCCTGAAAAACCAATTAGAGCAACAATAACAAGTTTGATTTATATTTGGCTCAAGCGCTTTGGCGCCTTTGGCGCGTCCGAGGTAAGGTGTGGGCGCAAGAGATAATCTCTGGCACCTAGAGTAAAGTACACTAGGAATCAGGCACATAATACCATGCCGCACAAACTACGTCACTAAAATGCTCGAAAAGCATGTTGGGATTGAGAAGCGGGCAAACACGCGGCTCTGTAGGAGTCAGACACGCGATCAGTTAACAATTGTCACGAAATTTTTTCTAGTTCCCGCTCTTTAAAGTCATATCTGAAATTGTTCAAAACCTGTTATGGATTGTGTGTTTGTCCGAATAACAATGTCACAAAGCAATGCGTGAGTTTAGTTTTAGACCTGAAACGGAGTGTTATTCAAGACGTGCTCAAGTCGAACTTAATTCGCTTAGACTCGACACGACTTTGATATAGGCCCGAGGAGAGCTAGATAAATAAGTGTTGCGCCTCACCCAAGGTCCAGGCCTTCGTTCTGCCACAAGTTATCCATGAGCCGCAACAGCTGTAGTGTTAGCATATCCTGCCGCAAATCTGCATAAAAAGTAACAAGCTCTAAATAATCTTACGGGTTTTAAATTAACTTTACCAACAAAAACCTCGTAAATAACGCGTACACTTGTAAACTCTCAATGTATTTGCTTGTATTCTCTTTGTTAAACGCACTTCGTTACCAAGCATATACTAGCGACGGAAGAAAGGGAAACGAAAAAAAAGTTACGCTCTAGTGTAAACCCGAACTACGGAAGCGGAAGCGAAATTCAGATTTGAACTCTTCAGGTTTTTCTGACCTAAAACCTGAAGCTTTGAAGCAACCAAAATGAAACTTGCAGTACCTGTACTCCGTATTTATATTAACTGGGTAGCGTCATTACTTACAGTTTATGCAAAATTAGTTACTTAATTGTTCTAATTTTTTCTTTTCTAATTTCTTCTTCTTTATTTTCCTATCTAAGGATGTAAATACATGTTTTTAATTATATCAAAAAAATTTGCTGCAGTTTTGTTAAAACTGACATGTTTGACATGTTGCGAAACGACTGTTGCTATAGCAACAGTTCCTTATTAAAACTTAGTTGTTGTTATGGAAAGAAATTGACTAGCCCAAAGTTGCCTACATGTAAAATCGTGATCTTTTGCGTGCAGCCAATTGGTAAAACATTGAGAAGGGGATTCTTAATTGTTTTCTTATGAAAAGAATATAATTAATGAACAACTAAATGAGACTACAACGTGTTCTACAAGCACTGTGTAAAAAAAACGCCTGCACGTTACTCTCTTACCATCGCCGTTCTTGAACAAGATGCGAATATCGTCAGCCAGTTCATCAACGTTCTCAAATACCATCCACAACGGTCTCATCTTTGAATCCATGAACTTACATTTATCAACTCTGAAACATATTACAAACAAAAAATAATCAAATGAAACAAAAAGGAACACTGCTTAACTACGACTGTTTTTATCGCTACGCTTTCATTACGCAATGCAATTTTTTCTTGCAACTTGCCATATGTATGCAACGCTCACGAGAGCAGTGCATTGCGAGTTGCAGTAGACATGGTAAATGCTGCAACTAGTTTCATTAGGTTGCGAAAAGTAGAAGATAAATTAACTTTTTCTACAACTTGTCTTGCAGTTTTTCGTTGCATTGCAAGTTACAAAGAGGGATGATACACGCGCAAAATGTGCTGCAACTTGCTCAAACGCAATAGTGTTTCGTTGCAAATTGCGAAAAATTTTGTTTTGAAATATACTACGCAGCAAATGTATCAATGAAACTGTGGTAAAAGTACTGAAAGAGCAAAATGTGGCATACACACACTGCATTGTAGAGTATTTCTTCTCATATGCGAAATTGCACACCTAAAGCCTTTGTCAGGCGTAGTTGCAAGATGATGCAACTCAGTGCAAGTTTTAGCCTTCAGACTTGGCGGAGTGAGTTCAACTTGTGCCTCATACGCTTGTATGGCCACCGACAAAGAACTTGCGTGCATAATATAAAGTTGGTTGCCGAACGAAATTAATCGTAAATGATCTATTTAACTCCCACTCTCTATTAAACGCCTCGAATCTAAAAGACGCTCAGGTCAAAGTTGGATTTTCAGTTAGACGCCCCTCTCTATTAAACGCCCCGTATCTGCTAAAGGGAGCGTTTATTAGACAGGGCTTAAAATTGAATCTGTGTAACCTTTCTTGTTTACTTACATTACACGAGGATTGCTATGAAAGTAAAGAACTTTCAATTATCGTCACTACAGACACTACTTACAGACTGTTACAACAGTTACTTTCAAGTTTATTTTTATGCCATATAACATTTACAACTAACAAATAACAAGTTATTATATAAAAGAGTCAACTTAAATGGAAATGGAAATGGAAAGAAAGGCCATCGGAAGCTATACAAGCTGATCGCAGATGGTTTTGTTGGCTGGAAAGCGTTTATTAAGAATTGTAAAATATCGATTGTAAAAATATACGCCTCTCTCCAACAGAGGCTTCTTATCTATTAAACGGCCCACCCCCAAACCCTGAAAACTAAATAATTGCCCAGGGCGTTAAATAAATCATTTACGGTACTTGCACTGACTTTCATCGGTTTTCATCAGAGCTTGGCCAGGGCTTAACCCTTTCACTTCCAATAGTGCCAAAACGTGTATTCATAAATGATTTCCTAATCATCTTACTGAAAGAATTTATAGAGTGAATGATCAGTTTCTTTACTCTCACAACCAATCACATTGCTTTATATTGATATAGTAAGGAGAAGCTAGATGTTGATAAGTATGGTGGAAGTAGAAGGGTTTAACTCCTTCCATTCCACAGATAAGTCCGTAACTAGGAGCTCCGTGTAAAGTTTGAAGTTTACCGAAGTTTCGCGAGCCTGTAGCTCGGTTCCAGTGGCGAGTCGAGTTTTTCCAAGGCCTCCTTATATGACCTTTGCTGCAAACAATATTTGATGGTATCTAAGGCCTTCTCTCCTTCCTTCTTCTGCAAAAATAATAACACAAGGTCGTTGTTTCATGTTTCAAATTCTAAAATTTCTATCTTTTAAATTGTGTAATTCAGATTGTAACAAGTGTTACAAAACACATTAAGATTTTTTTCGCACGCCCGTCGTCATTATTATAACCAGGATTACCCAGGTATTCTGAAGACTCGGGTTTTGCCCGAGAAAACCCCCCAAAAAATACTGGATTGCCAATTTCAATCTCTAAAAAATACGACGAGTTCCCCTGACATCCAACTATAGGGAGTACCCCCCCCCCTCTCCCCCGGGGTGCAGCAGCAGTTCTCTCTTCATTTTCAAAATTCAGCCTGAGCTATGCTCCTAAATAGGTTCTTTTAAGAAAATTTTAAAATTTTGGTATTTTTGAACTACAAAGTTTTTATAGAAAGGTTTCTATGAAAATAGGAGTGTAAACTTACCTTATCGATGCATTGCATTAGAGTTGTGATGGCTTTCATTTTGTCCAAGGCTCTGACCTGTACAGAGAACCGAATGCAGATAAATAACAGTAATCGACTTTTTCAGTCTGTCCATAAATGTCATTACAAATATATCATGAAAAGGAGCACTTACTCCAAGGGGTACTCCAGTATAATAGTGATACGGAGTTGCGTGAGATTTTCTTGGGTTTGAAATGCACAATTTTGGTAGTTGTTTGAGTTGAAAACTGGTAGGTTTGTTGGCGACTACCTACCCCTCCCTTAGGTTAGGATTAGAAGCAGGGTTTGGGTTAGGATTAGCTTTAGGGGAGGGGTGGGTGAGTTGTTGCTCAGAAACTTACACTGATTCGAAAACTTTATCTGGTAGCTTTTTCACTGCAAGATTCTGGGCTCACGTGCGTGGTGCTAACCACAAAACGCAAAATGCAGAAGTGTGATTCTTGATCAAATTCTTGACTAAATGACAAACAAAGAAATATTTTGTAGTGTTAGGCGATTTCAGAAAGCCTATATTTGAATTATGTTTTTGGGAGGAGGAATGTCCCCGGATTCTCTAGATCTAAATAGTTTAAAATGCTCATTTGAGCCCCTCCACTTTAAAAGCGGCTTCACGGGCCCTGTAAAGTGTTTCTTCTACCTTGACATAACTGATCAAGTTCAACAGCAAGGCTTTTAAAACTATCAGACACCAAGCTCAGAAAGTTGTCTTCTAGAGTGCGATATATGTGCTTATGGACTCGATACGTACCTGTATCGACAAGCTTTTCATGTGGCCCACTGCCCCTCTACAGTAAGCTTCAAGCATCAATCCGAACCGAACAGAAGCCTCAGGCATGTGCATCTCAGCCCTAAATGGGAAATAATAATGTTGGGTCACATTTTGCATATAAGCACGGCAATAAAAAAAACTGAATGTTGTAAAAAAGGTTAGTTTCACGTTGACATTTTTAAAGAATGTTTTTTTCACTTATTTTAAAGAAATAATGTTGTTTTCTCTTTTTTGGATTTAGCAATAACATGTCCAAGAACTTCCTTTCAACTAAGCTCGTTTGAGTAGTGTCGTGCAAAAAATATTTTCTTGCAAATTTTTACAAGTGATAGACCTCTTAACGATTCTTGTATTAGTACGCAATATATAGGCCAAGGTTGACTTCGCATTGATGCAAATACTTCTATCTTTGACTTGCAAATCAGTGTTGTTATGCTGAACAGTATCACATCCCCAACCGTGCAAGGTCAACATTTGCTTCGGCGCCAGATAAGGCTTGGCTACTTTTCGGGAACGGTGAAACGCGCTACTAATCATTTGTCAGGTCTGGCCAGCTCGACCAATCAGCTCTCAAATACAACACGATAATTATCAGAACTCTTTCCGGCCAAACTGGCCCTTTTTATTGATTAGAGCTGTTCAGTTTTCCTGCTAAGACACATATACAAGAAAATGACTGGACGATTCAAGAAAGAAAACTAAGTTGTAAAGAAAATATTAATTGAATGACAGCTGTAAAAAAAATTTTTGTCTGGTTTTTCCGGCGTGCAGTAAGAGCGTAGTTCTGTGTCTTTTTTCTTTCAGTTTATATAAAAAGAGTCACTATTTACTTCAAATAGAAGGACGGAACGGTTTATGTTGAAGCGAAAAGTACACACCTGAGTTGCCAGAACAGCGCATGTCCAATGTTCCTGTTTGACAACGCTCTCTTGAGGAGGAATTTACCCAGGTCACAATCAAGGTACGACTCGTACTTCAACACCTTGAGTCATCAAACAAAACAAAATTTTTTGAGACCTCGGCAGAGCTGAAACTACACAAAACACTGGGCACTGTACATGAAATAAAGCACAATAGCCCAGACGGGCGGACTTCCGATGAGGAAACTGTGTGCATTTTGACCCATAAGCGTAAAGTTAACCTCAAACTTAATTAAACAAATTAAAAGAGTCCATATTTCGATAGAGCACTTTGATTGTATATGGAAGTTTGATTTATGTATATATTATGATAATGAGGTAGTTTGATAAAAGTGACGTCATGTTTAATAATAATAATGACAATAATAATAACAGTAATAATAATTGTTATAATAATAATGTGTTATTTATACAGCGCAAATTGACATTTGAATATGATCAAATGCAGTTTCAGAACATTGAAAGTTAAAAATTTAACAACAAATTAAAAAAATTCGTATCTACTATCAAATTTTAAAAACAGACCTTTCAGTATAATATGTAGAACATACACGATAGTTTTAGAATGGTTTCGCGTGATACACCGTGGAATATGCCTCACTTCATTTGAAGTTTCCGTAGATATACGACCCTCTAAGGCTTTCGAGTGGGATACCGTGGAATATGCCACGCGTCACTTGTATTTTCCGTATACACACGACGAGTGTTTATTGAAATAAAATGCAAGTGACACTGTGGCATTTTCCACGGTATCGCACGAAAAAACATAGTACAATTACCGGACGCAATCGCAGGAGTTGAAAAGTTTCGGAGCTGATTTGGAAGCTTTTAAAAGGACGCCACAAAAACTGTAGCGTGCAAGTAATGACGGGATCTTCGAAAGTAGAGCGAAATACTACCCGTTGAATACCGCAGAAAATGCAACGGCTTTCCTGACGTCTGATTGGCTACGTTTCAGGCATGGGGTAAAACTAATTATTCACAGACAAAATGGGACAACAGTTACAAACCTGCACCAGTTGTAGAAGATACTGGGAAAGCTCCGCATCACTATGGGAAAATAAATTTATAGTTCAGATTTGTATTGGAAACTCCACCTTGCCACCACCAGTTGTATTTAATAAGAGTGCACACTAATGCTTTGTTTTGAAAATACTACCGTTCGGCGTTGACCAGAAAACTGAATATGGTTTTGATCAACAGGGTTGATATGGTATGTTTTTTGCCGTAAGGTTTGGTGTAAAGCTGACTTTTCGAGCGCTAGCTCTTCGTCAGAGTAGGCTCTTTAGTAGTCATTTGATGAGAGTACCATCACTACGAAGTATACTGACGTATTATCTATACTGATGAATGTAATGCACCAGTAACGTGATTGTAATAAAATCGCTACCGTCGTTAACATATCCACAGTGTTATCGCAAAGCACGCGTACTACAATCGTATTTTGTTTGTGCAACCTCGATCTCAGGGCTTTTTTCCCTTCCCACTTCTTAGGGAAAAGCCCTGGGATCAAGGTTGTTGTCTGCGATGATAAGAGTGATCATCAGTGCCTCATTAACTAAAACATTTGGCAGTTTCCACATCGTGCCTGGTCTGGATTACGCAGACGCAAAAGGAAAAATGGTATTCATAATTGTGGATGCATACACAAAGTAGATGGAGGCCACGGGGTATACCCAGCATGCACCTCGACAACGGCTGAATCTGTATAGACATTGGGACTCAGCTTTGCAATACACGGGTTTCCTGACGTAATTATGAGTGACAATGTCTGGCACTCTCTTTACAGGCTCGTAAGAGTTTGTTAAGAACATTGAACTGAATCAGACACTTCAGAATTGCTCTTTATTGTCCTTATCTCCGGGAAATAAATATTGTTGTTGTTGTGTTGGCTTCGGAGTTGTAAACCATGTATTAAAACAGCAACATTGAGAGTACTGGAAACGTCCTGGCTGACTCGTCACCATATGCATTACCTGTAGAATCAGGGCTTCGGAGTTGCAACTGAACCTTCTCTCTAGGCAATGTACTGCAAAGTTCCCGACAGCCTGGCCAGCATATGTGTTACCTATACTTGTAGCCTCAGGGCTTCGGAGTTGCAACTGAACCTTCTCTCTAAGCAATGAATTGCAAAGTTCCTGACAGCCTTGTCAACATATGTGTTACCTATACTTGTAGCCTCAGGGCTTCGGAGTTGCACGCCTTGTATTAATAAAACAATATGAAGACTAAATCTCGGCTCACCTCATTCTCTCTAAGCACTGCACTGCAAATTTCCTTACAGCCTGGTCAGCATACGTGTAATCCAACAACTGTAGAGCTCGCTCTGGTTCCAGTTCGGGCCATGTAAGAAGAAGGATTTGCATCTAATAGAAAATCAATAATAGAGCTAAATGGGCTACATTTTCGGTTTGTAATCACACGACTTTTTTGAAACCTATAAACAGCTAAAAATATATCGAAAGCCCATCGGCGGACGGGAGGGAGAGGGGGAGGTAATTTAATACGTTGGAGATGCATTGCTCGTCCTCTCTCCCCCCCCCTTTCCCGGAAAAAACCGGGAGAGAACTTCTGCTTGCCAGACTGAAGTTCGACTGTTGCCAAGTAAGTGAGTGGTTAACCAGTAAGGCTTGGCCGCTAAGCACTAACAAACAGATATATCGATACGAATGTGATAAGATAAACTGCCCTACAAATATCCCAATTAATACCTTCTGAGCGAAAGCCCTAGAAAGGAAATAGGCCCACACGGAGAAAGAGAAAAAATTTCTGACCCCGGCAGTTTGTAACCCCGTTAAAGCAAAGTGATTGTTTTCGTGCTTGTAAATTGGCTCGTAAATCCAAAGTCTGCTAGTGATTGGTTCTTTTTCAGGCCTATCATCCGTCTTTACTCTTTTTATATCGTAACTTTGTTGCCTGGATTTTGTCGTAGGAACTGTAATCCGATCACGTATTTCAGCTTTCCCGTTTGCACTTCTCTAAACACACATTTTGTTAAATATTGTAAAGAGTTTAAAGCTTCAAACACACATCTAACTATTTCAGAAACTTAAGCCTCAAACATTACCTTTGGAAGACTGCCCTTGGCCCCCACCCCATCCCTAGGAGGCTAGGCTTGCTCATTCAATACATATCACCGACCCTTTAAGCCGCTTCGTGGCGGTGCCCCTGAATAAACTACTTTAATACAAACCTGTGCAACATCTTCTTTGCAGTTCCACTTCATACAGTTCAGTAACTTGGGTAAGGCGTAAGGAAATCTCTCTCTACATTCAATTCTGAAGAAAAGAATAAATAGGAGAGAACCACGATAGACTTTTTCAGTTCAGAACTTTTAAAACCTTCTGCCATTTTGCGTGATGGGGTATCAGATCAGAAGCTAATACGCAATGTAAAACATAGAGAGCGAAAACACAGAAAGTTCACGGATATAGGTGATTAAAATATAATTTAATTACATAGTTTATTATATGGCAAAGATATTTTGCGCGTTCTTATTGGTTCTTGAGTGTTCTGGATCCCCCGTAATGCCCACGGGCTTTATGGATTATTGTTAATGTCCTATGCGCGTATAACTGGATGTGGGAAGTAAAGAATTTCCGTTTGCATAGTGTCATTTTTAGAAAAATTCGCCATATAATAAATAACTTATTTACCTTGAACTTTCGGGCTTTACCGGAAATACAAGTGTGAAAAAATACCGCAAAGGTTCATGGGATAGTAGTGGAAATACCAAACTTTGGCCTTGACGTATTTGACCTCGATATCTCTTGGGTCAATATAGCAAGGCCTCGGTTTGATATTTCCCGTACAGACCTCACTCCTGGTGAATAAGTAGCTATTCTTACCCGGCCTTAACTTAGTTAGGCTGACAAAATGGCAACTAAGTTAAAGGAATATGATCTTTGACAACAATACTCCAAGCAAGATGAACCAAAAAAAACCCTTTGGATTAAAACTTATATTCCTTAAATGTACAGTAACAACCCGCGTGTAAGAACTTAGATTTGTCGCGGATTCTTATATTTTGGGTTTTAACTAATAATTGAGACAGAAGGTTCTTAATTTTGTTGTTGCTAAACAAAATACCAACAATTATGAGTGTGGCACTGTGAGTGCTGTATTACCAACGAATATTACAACACTAAATGAGTTACCAAACAAACCCTGCATACACTTTTTTTTTTATTAAGAACCAGTAAAATCTTGCCCAGCCTCAATGTTCTTATTTTGAGGGCCTATTTCAGCCTCAAATGTTCTTATTTTGTTCTTATTTGCAGCAG
>JAOBYE010720401.1:0-10568 GCA_025403585.1 Parazoanthus swiftii
CCCCCCCCCCCCCACCAATGGAACCCCACCTCTACTTTTGCTATCAGGTTGCTATATATGTACTTTCAATTAAGAGTAATCACGTGGTGTGTAAATCACTAATTGGTGTCCATGGCAACCGTGAAATTTCAGTTTTTAAAAACTGACTGGTCCGCCATGTTGAAGCAAAACATTTATGTTATCTTCTTTTAAGTATACAGAAAGTTAACAAATATCACTAATTTTTTAGAAAGTTATTTTTATGATTTTCTTACAGGCTTGAGGAAAAAAAAGAACGCTCAACTAAAAATAGCTAATTAAGGATCCTTCCCCAAAACGATTTTCTGTTATATAGCGGCAGGGTTGGCGTATTAGTGAGATCTCTACCTCCCAATCCTAAGGTCCCGGGTTCGATCCCCGGCCTGGTCGGTGTTGAACATTTGGTTGACCTTATTTCCCGCTAAAATTCACTCAGCTTTCCATCCTTTCGAGATCGGTAAAATGAGTACCAGCATACGCGGACCGCATTAGCCGGTGCGGCTGCCAGAGGCACAATTGTATGCTTTCGGTCCGCTGGCGGCAAGCTCATCATTGTAATGCGCCTTTGAGCATGCTCATACGGAAAAGGCGCACTATAAATGTACCACTTTCCTTTCTTACTTTGTACATTCCTTTTAACAAATTGTTATGCTACAGGAACAGCAACAGAGTGTTCGCTTTCACCCACACGGACAGCCCAAAGCCATTCTCCAATCTCGAGACCTGGCAAAGTATTTCGACGAAGTTGACCGAAACGAGGAAAACATATGAGGGAAACGGAGCCATAAATATTTAAATTATAGTTCTCCTTAGAAGTCCAAAAATTAGTTAACTGTAAATGGATGCTTGCGACTTAAGCATAGTTTGAAACTGTCGAAGTTCTAAAGCAAGTAAGAGTGTAACTTGATTAATTGTAACTGCCCAATAAAATAACCACAGAAACGTAGAACTGAGGAACAAGAATCGAATTACTCGCACTCACGGGTAGAACTATGAACTGCTACTAGGCAATACCTACACACGAAATGCAGATTGACAGGCAAATAGACACACAGCGCGTCAAACGTTTACGAGCGCAGACGCAAACGTATGCGTAAGTGAAAAAAACACAACAAATGTGAATGGAAGTAAAGCAGACGCAGGCAAAATGAAGTTTATTTTTGCATGCGCACGCCTTGCTCTCGCGTCTGAGTTTGTGTCACGAATTTTCTAGAGTGAATTAAGGTGGCTCAATATGGTTTTATTACCGCAAGTGGCACGCGCTCGCGAGCTTTTAAAAATGGCGATCTGGACTCAGCACATGCGCACTTGTCGATCTTGTCGAGTCTGCATTTTGAATGCATAAAAAATACTTGTCCTTTTCTCAATAGAACATTTCTCGCGTTCCCTTCGGTGAATTTTTTTAAAAATTTGCAGGATAAATGTGATTGCCCATACCGCTTGTAAGTCCTTTTATTGTTGAAAACTGCAAGCTGAATATATTTTTATTTACAGAAAATACACATTCTCATATAGCGGGAACTCCAGCGTTAAGAATTCCATGTTCTTTTTTTTGTTGAGTTAGCATGACAAAGTTAAGTGCTGTAAAAAATTTCAGCAAATTTCACCGAAGGAGTTTGGAGAAAATCGCAAAACATACAAAAACTTGGAGAAAATCGGTATTTTTGAAGCATGTGTTAACCTGTGATCTTAGCTAAACAAAGTTTATAAAGCGATGCTAAGTACAATTGAACACTTCCTTATTACGCTCAGTTGCTTTCAAACGGTATAAAGGTAACAATTTAAAGGTTTTTACACTCAGATCACTAGGTATCGGCGCGCGCACTTAATACATGGAAACCCTATCCAGCCACCTTAAGGTGTAGCACGCGCGCAGACCCGAGCGATTCACACATGTGCTTGCAAGCATCGTGCATCGTTTCTTGAATGAATATCAATGCGTCTGCTATATGTGTTTGCGCCTTGCTCTAGTTCTATTATACTACAGCAACACCTTTTGAAATAGTAAATATCTTACCTCGGAGAAATTATTTCAAATTTCCCCTAATCGGTGTTTTAGGTAAACAGAGCTTTTCGCGCTTAAATGTGAAAACCCTCTCCATTATCAGTTAACTTATTGGTTGCACTTCCTTCACTCAGCTTGCTTTTGTGATACTCCGGCCACTACTTACAAAAATACCTAAAGAGATATTTGTTTCTAAAATATGCATTGACCATGCAAACTATTTGGTATTATTCTTTCTATACAGTATTCCTGTCGCCACTGCTTCTCCTTTCTTCCCTTTTTATCTTGCGATTTTGGCCTAAAATTAAATTGACTGCCAAATTTCATTTATTTTTGTGCTACTTTCTCCAGACATAGGATCTTTGCGGCTCAAAATGTAGAATCTTTGTGGTTCCTTTGCTTTCAAGAAGGACGTTACTAAAACCCGGAACGGGGAACGGTCAGTATGAGTCGGGGAGCGGTCAATATGAGTCGGGGAGCGGTCAATATGAGTCGGGGAACGGTCAATATGAGTTTGGAAGTGTGAGAATCTACAAGTTCTTCGAAGGCTGCGGGATTTGAACAATTAAAAATGTCAAACACCGCTGGATATATTGAAAATATTGTCCGTTCCCAGTTCCCTGTTCACCGTTCTCCGTTCCAGGCTTTAGAAACGTCCTTTTAAATGCGAGGGCAAAAGTTATTTGCGCTGTTTGGTTAATAACGGGGACATTTTTCTTTATTCATAGAAGAATTACTTGGTTTTGATTGGTCGGTCGATTGCTTTGCAAGACTGTGCGTACTGTTCTTTTCTTATCATTTCAAGGATTTCCGCTCACAAGGCCTGGGTATAGAGATAATACACTCTTTTATTTTTGCAAAAACTTTTTGTTTTAGGCCAAAGCTGAATGTTCTTTAATAATTTGGGGATTTCAGTCTCAAATGTTCAGTCTTAAAATGTTCTTACATCTATCAGTTAGTACACGTAGTGGGATGTAAACATCTCTAGCACAAACTAGCTGGAAGCGGAAACTACAGTATGCATATGTACCCAATATTTTTGACCTGTCAGATCTGGCACTATTTGTCTCAAGATATATACCGTACGTGCAGCGATTTCCATTATTACAATTACGCAATTACGAACATTAGCTATAACACGTACATTTAGCTAGTTGGTTTGCAGTAAAGAAACAAACTAGTAACAGTGAAGAAATTAATTATTTTCACGATTTTGTACTGAATCCGAAGCAAGTTCTTCTCCTAAACCTCAGGTATGTTCTTAACATGTTCTTAAATTTTGGGCAAATCTCGGGGTCGTGTTCTTATAAAAAATGTTCTTATAAAAAAGACTGTATTCGGTTTATTTAAGAAAATTTGCCATCTTCGTTATTAACAAATAATCAAATGGGGCTCGTGAAATTAAAGACTAACTTGTGTTTTTTAAGTTCCCGAGCTGCCCTCGTCGCTTTAGCGACACAGGTAGTTATGCGTAACTTTGAAATCACGTGTGAAACAAGTCTTCAGTTTCAAGAGTCCCTTGTAATAACAAGACCTAACCCATTCTGCCATATTTGCTTGTAAGTGGAAGTCAAACCTCCATAGGTTTGGTGCAGTCGAGTTTGAATGAAGCCGTTAACCGGGGTTATATTGTGGGTGTTTTGTATTGTTCTGAGTTGTTTTAGTCCACTTTCAGGTATTGAAAAACCGGCAGAAATTTAGTAACTACGACACTCAGCTCCCTGACCATGAAGGCCTCTCGCCCAACCAACAAGAAGAACTTTATTATAAACGTTTGCTAAGTTCCACGTGTCTGGAAACATCTGTACGAAATCAACAAATTCTCATAACCAAATAAATTGTTTTTACACAGTCGATGTTTTTAAACCAGTTTAAGCGGCTTCACTAAAGTTCGACTGAATTCAGTTCGAATACGTGTATGTTCTTTCTTGCAGTTTATACTATCTTCTTTTCTCCTTTGGTCGCTCTTGTTTTTATTCCAAGTTTCAGTGTTGATTTCTTGATAGTGGCTTACTTACTCTACTGGGTTTTCTTCTACATAAAAACAACGCGAAAAAGTTTTCGATCTTCCTGGGTTTTCTTTGTATTTAGCATTGCTTTTATCATTACCAGGCGGCGCCTCAGTGGCGGCAAAAGGAAGGAAGTTTGTATTTGAGCAATTACAGCTGGAGAAAATGAGCAATGTAACAATGACGTTTTCAGGTAGTTTCAATCATGTATGCACACGTCCTAACACTTGGGCGTTTTTTAGCAGGCGCCAGATATCTGTTAACAATTTGTGCTCCCAGCGTGCATGATCTTGGAGTGAGCTCCGGAGTCATAAGGTATAAAGACTCCTAGGTTATAAAACAAAATGGAATACAATAACAGTTCATTACAATTATGTTACAATTTCAGCTGTTTTATGGTTTAAAACACACATTGAAATAAGGGAAAAAAAACTCCCCCGCTGTGCGTTGTGAAACGAATTATCTAGTACGTAGGTCTTATACCAATTTTCAGCAATTATGTTGTACGTGGGTCTTAATTAAACAAAGGAGAGCCTATTGTTCCCGTCCACATCCGATCAAGACCAATCACATACCTGTCCACATTGCAGTCGCATGTTTCAGTCGTGTCTAGGTTGGTTCATACCCATAAACATTCACAGTTTGATTCCATGCTCATCTGCGTTCTCGAAGGAGGAACAACAACCAATTTTCAGCAAGAAAAGTTGTACAAACTATGATATATATAGTTATGACGACTCTTCTTGGAAAAGCAGTACAAGCAAAAAACATTGGCGAATCCTTTATCTAAATTGCAAAAAGTGAAAAAAACAGTATCGATACTAATAAGAGTGAAAACGAGATCAAGGTTGAAAGAAAACAACTACAACAACTACATTAATATCATATACATCTTCTGTTTTGATTCATATTTTTTGATTCCCATAAATGGATTCAGAAGAAGCTTTTCAAGAGTTTTAAACACTTTAAACATTTCTTTAGATTTTTCACCAGCACCTGTTTTGTTTTAAAAGTAAACTGAAAAACTATTACACTTCAAAACCGTCTATCATCGACATTCTTGGCTCAAATTAATACTTCTTGAAACAATTCATTTCCATTCTAGAGATAAGTAACTCGACTGAACGTGTGAGTCAAATTATTATTTGAACATTGCTGGCATATTTTTTGCGTGCTTTTTGTCATGGCGCGAGCGTGCATCTATAACTCGATAGGCGCACGCCCGTTCGTCTATTAAAGCGCAACACACAAAAAACTTAAGATTTTCAAAAGGAAAACGAAATATTAATTGAAGGCGACGAACAAGAATTGGAAGGAGAACCATCGAATTTCAGTTTAGATATGAAATTCTTTTTAGAAAACAATCTAGTCGGTGAACAAACCCTGAATGACACGGAAATGGACGAAATATTGCAAAACCGAAACGCCACTGAAAAAAGACTACTAAGTGGCGATTTCCTATAAGAAATGGTCCATACTTAAGCTATGCGTCTATCGAGTTATGGATGCACTTTGGAAGTTGGGAGAGCACTCGAGAATTTAGAGAAGCACTCGGCTCAAACGCTTCTTTCGTGCTCTCCCAACTTCCGGCGTGCATGCAACCGTAACTCGATAGACGCACGCTAAGCAAGGACCATTTCTAAAATAGCTTTGACTAGAATGTTAGCTTGATGTATGAAGGTCAGTTTTAGTTTGCTTCCATATCAGATCTAGAATAGTTAACAGCTTTTAGTTTAAGCGAATCTACAAAATTACCGATTCTTATGTGCACATATTAACTGAAATGCCAATACCCCCGGCGATAGCGAGCCATTTTATGTGTAAGCATTTAGATGAGTCGACTGCACGCTTTTTTTACAAGAACAACTTTATAAGAACAACGAGGCTCAGATTTACCAAAAGATTTAAGCAAATGTATGGGGAAAACAAGAAAAAACCCGAGGCTCAGTCAAATTTACTTGTTCTTATAAAAAGAAGTGGTGTAGCTCGTACGCGTTTCATCACTATAGTCGAACCATTTCATATGCGTGTTTCTGATGAAGGCAATTTGTTTTCCGACATGAATATACTAAAATTATACAGTAATCACATTGATTAAGTCTCTTTTTATGCTTGCTTTTAAAATATTTGTAATATCGCAAGTTTTCAAACCTGATATCTTATCAATAAACGCTTATGAGTTCACTTTCATTGGTTACGATCACCTGCTAACTATCCAGCATTAATTACCACCCGGTAGACGGAGTCAAATGGTTCTTTGCATGTTGCTAGATCTGAAGATTTGAGCCGTAAGTTAGATTTTCAGCCTGGATTCAAACTTTCAACACTTTTTTAATGAAAATCGGCCCAACATTACAAAATGCAGTACATTCTTTACTCTGAACGTCATTATATCTGTTTCGAACTAAATCCTGAAAGGAGCCGGTACGAAGCAAATGGTGTTCAAATATAGTATTTTTGCAGATTAAAAACAACGGAGAGTCACTAAGACAATTGGTAATATGCATTAGTTACAAATCGTTAAATATGTAAAGTGTTTTAATTAGCTGCGTGAAGGTTCGAATTGTTGTGTTGAGTCAATTGACCGTTTTTAGTTCAAGAGAATGTCCATTCAAAAACATGTCAAATTCTTCGTTTGCGAGTTAATTTTTCCAGATATTCAAAAAGGCAGGCTAACTGACATATTTTGTGTAAATTAACAAGAATTGACATCTTCAAAACAGGGATATGGTTTTCTTTTGGATTTGCACAAGATTGTTTATACTTTTGGAGCATCCCATATACACTAGATTGTTACTTTAAAACTAATCTAGGACTATTTCTAACTACAACTTAATATATTACTAGAGATAAATAAATGGAATCGTCTTGAGAAATATATATATATATAAGAAGTTATTGATCTAGTTTCTATGAAAAAGAGAAAATCTGGTGCGAAGATTTAAAGTAAGCCTATTTCGGGTATTGAGCTCCATAGTTTTGTGGCAACCACAGAAAAAAACTTTACCTCCATAGCGCTTAGTGTTAGGCACAGATAATAGGCTACGGCCGGAGAGAAAGAAGATCAAAGAGAAAGCAAGGGATTGGGAAGGATTTGGAAGTTCACTGATATATGAGGGTGCCATGGTGGTTTTCAAAGTGACTACGAGTAGCTAAAACTTATTCCTTTTTTGTTAGGTAGTTAGCAATTTTTCTCAAGCCTAGAGTTATATGCAGATGCAACCAAACGCAAATACCAAACAAACTGGGAAAATCCTTCATAATGGGTAATTTTGATGGATTTCCATTTGTGTTTATAGTTACTCACAAATGATATGGCTTGGGAAAACCAACGTTATCTCATTTAAAGATCTTTCACTCCTATTTTCTTATAGTTATTTTATGAATCGAGCACCGCATATCATTTGTCCATGCTATTTGGTGGCATTATCTTTCTGATACAAACATTGCTCAATACCCTTTATTGTAGTAAAAAACATTTGTATAGGTTTCAGTGATCCATTTCCCAAATTTATTTGTTAAAGAAACAGAAGCAACATGCTTTCATATTACGAAGATACATGCACGCATAAAAGCTTGTTTAGTATAACCTGTATTTTTAATATCTTGAAACCATATCATTGCTTTCCAAGAAAAAGTAGAAATATGTGAGCATAATCAACTTTCGTTGTTACAAACATTGCCTTGCATTACAAGACTTTTAAATCTAAATACTTAATTTTAAGTTTCATAATCGTTGTCTACTTCGAATTTCCGCGAAATCATCTGATCAAACTTAGTAATTTTGTGGCCAGCCCTTTTGTCAAAGCCTACAAATATATAATGTGTTTTGGCTGAAGCGCGTTTTATGATGAGAAAACATACTTCAAAAAAAATAATTTATGTTTTCAAAAAGTTATGACACACGGCGCTGTGACCTAATACGTGTTATGTCTTAATACATGTGTTGTGTACTAATGAAGCCTACGCTTTCAAAATGCTGAACTAATTGATTAAGAATTGATCTTTAATCTCGGTCTAATTATCTGAAACAGACTTTAATAAGCAATAAACTGACAATCAATTTTAATACTTTAAACTAACCAGTAAAGGCTGAAGAGTTACATTGGATAATATTCTTTATTGGGTATTGATTTGGAATTGGAAACGAACAACAAAAAGACACACCGACTTAAGCCTCACCGGAACTCAAACTTGTACAGACGCCCACAGAGAGATCATGATTACAAAATGTGGAAGTTTCATACGAGATAAACCATTTGACTAAAGTGCTATTTTTTAGACTGATATATTGTTATGTGTGTGGGTGCCGCTGCGTTCTAAGGAGTAAACAGAATAGCGATAATGAGAAAGCGGCGAAAGATGATTTAAATCTCATTCATATGGAAAGTTTATTTTAGAGAATTTAACTGTTTCACACGTTGCGCTCTATGCAACAGGTGTTTCTCGCAAATACGTGTATATGGTATAAATAGAGCTGCGGAACAACGTGTTAATTCATTGCCATTAACTGGAGAGATTAACCAAGAGGCTTCCGGTTGGACATCATCTTCAGCTAAGCAGGAATGAAGTATTTGACCAGTGTTATGATTATGGCAGTTCTGTGCTTACTGCTCCACAAAACCGAATGCCTTGGTCCAAACCGTATTGGCAGAAAAAGAGGATACGTCTCGGTATGATTGTTTGGATGTACTTCTTAACAAGAAAAGCCTCTTAACTAGATCATTGCTTTAAATTTGTAAGGCAGAAGCATTTATAAGATGTTAGACCTTAATCTTAAACCTAACAGATCAGTCTACTTTTTATACTGAGATTCTTTTATGTAAAAGTGTTGTTGAGACTGAAAATTGCCAAAATTGAAGGACATGCCAAGAACATACGTCAAGATTAGAAAAAAATAATTAAGGGAATGTTTTTATGAATGTTGAAAAAAGAATGGAGGACTGCTAGTTGAAATATTGTGAGAAAGTATGACTATTTCACATATCTTTTGTTAAACAGACGATAGTAGCGCTTGCATTTGGGTACATAAATGAGCTGAGTTATAGAGAATACACTTCGAATCGCAGAATATAGAAACAACGCCAAAAAATATATATCAAGAACACTTTTAAACCTAGAGGCCCTGAGGGAGGAGGGGGAGGGGGTCAATTGGTTCCCCCGCCTCGTTTTTTTTCGCTTTAAAAATTTGCTTCTTGACTGAAAGCCAAAAGCTTTGAATGAACTGTTCTTTGTTTATTAACACATCTTCTGACACTAATTAGTTGACGTCACAGTTGATGACGTCGTCACAATAAGTCATGCAATTTGTGTGTTGGCATCGATATTTCAACCTTTCGCTATTGAAAGACTAAATGCTTAAAATTTTATAATGAATTCTACCTATTTTTGTAGTTTTTAATCGATAAATGCTGTTTTCTCATCTTTATCAATATTATAAGTCAAATTTGACTAAATCTCAAAACCTTAAAAACTTAAAACCCAAAAAGGCGGCCAAATTTTGAATTTCCCTCATTACGGTTGCATATAGAAACCAATTAGGCACCACGTGACTACACTTAAGGAAACTGAACATATATTCCAAACACCATGTCAATCGGATGAATTGTGATGAAAGTAGGGGGTCCGTTGAAACCCCCCCCCCTCCCAACGCCCCCCTTCTCAGGTGTTCGTGTTACTGTTTTTTTTTTCAGAGCGTCTAAGGTTAAGAACATTTGTTGCTTAACTAGATTTTTCTCTTTTCTTAAAGCAAAGTTCAGGCTTGATCCTAAAACAAGAGGTTCTTATGTAAAAGAACATCTGTTATGCTAAATCACGTTTTCTATATGAATAAAACCCACAAAAATGATACATCTTCTTTACATTCTTTTAAAACCAGCTCTAACAGAACACGTGTTAACAACCATATCTTTGTCTATTTTATTTCAAATTGCCCCACAAAGACATAAATGAGAGCTTTTTGGTCAATGAGAATTATGTTTGCAAGAGGGGAGTAGATTCCTTTAGAAGAACAATAATGTAGCGGGCTACCGCTTTCACTTCAATTTGGGAAAATTGACCTATGTTTAACAATTAAAGATTCAAACAATAGTTTGAGTAGTGTGAAAGAGCGACATTGAACAAGCAAGGCAATTGATAGGCCGATTTCAGCTGACGCATTAGTTACAAACCTTTTCACCTTCGTGACATTACACAAAGAAACTTTTGTCTCGAAACAGCCAATCAAGAACTGGTAGACTCATTAATAACAATAAGTGAGACCCTTCTAAACTATTGTATGAGATATCATAATGAAAGTGAGGGTTATTCCAGTCAGCTTTTTCCGTCATTATATTTTCTATATTACGAACTTGTTGTGAGTAATAAATGTAATAAAATAAGAAAAAAATTAATACAAACTCAAATTTTGAGCACTAAAAAGGCTACTTTTTCATTGATTTTTCCTGTTAGTTTTTTCCCCGAAAGGTGGGGACACTGCAATATGTATAATTTCCAAAATTACAGCAGGCCCTTTGTAGAGGTGGTGGTGGTGGTGT
>JAOBYE010720412.1:0-10564 GCA_025403585.1 Parazoanthus swiftii
TGCGAAGATCTTTCATTTGCTTAAAATGTATATCCGCAGTACAAATATATGAGTTTCATATATTCATTTCATACAAAAAATATTTCAAGAACAACTTCGGCAATAACAAAACAAACCCTCGCTAAACCTGGGATCTCAAATGAATAAGTTTCACGCAAATGCGGAATACAAAACGTCTCAAAAATTAAAAAAGAAGTCAAAACTCTAGACTCCACTAGTGAAATGGCAGACGCCTTTAACAAATACTTCGAAACAATTTGCCCAAATTTGCAAATACCACCAACAAATATTGAGCCAGACAAAACCACGGACGAAACGTTCACCCTGAAAGCACCAAATGCGACCAAAGTTAGTAAAAGTAAACTACTAAACCAGATAAATGAAAAAACAAAGCGACGGGCTTAGATAAGATACCATCGCTAAAGACCGCCGCTGATAATGTAGAGCCTACGCTGACATGTACCTCCGGCATTATTCCAAATAAATGGAAATTGACTAGAATAACACCAATCTCTAAAGAAGGGGTAAAATTTGATGTAAGCAGTTAACGCTGAATATCGGTTATCCCAGTTGTTTCAAAGAGTTTTGAAAATATAGTTTATCAACAGCTTTACAATTATCTCAATGAAAACAAGTTTTTACAAACTGTCAATCAGGATTCCGATCACGCCAGATCAAGAACATTGGCGTCCTTATAAATGGAATTATCTTCATCGATCTCAATAAAGCCTTCGACACGACAGGCCACCAAATTCTTGTGCACTATGAAGTTGATCGCAGTACTGAATTGCTTCAGCTCGTACTTGAGAAACCGAAACAAAAACTTCAATGTAAACGGTTGTCTGTCAGAGGCAGCGACTACCAGTTGTGGGGTCCCACAAGGGAGTATATTTGGACCCTTACTCTCTATAATTTGAATAAATGGTTTGCCAAATCGCCTCAGTACTGCCTCCGCAAAGATGTTCGCAGACGATACCAGTATCAGCGTGTCGGGCAAAAACATGCACGAACTTGAGCCCATTTTCAACTCTAAGCTCCAAAATGTTATTGCTGGTTGAAAGTAAACAGGACATTAAAGCCTTAACATTGCGAGTCGACACTGGCGTTCTGATCGATGGTCGACTCTCTTGGTCATATCACATTGACGACCTCGGCAAAAAAGTCTCTTCGGGAATAGGTGCCCTTAGCCGAGCGAAGCCCTTCGTTTCTGCAACAACAGCAATACAAGTTTACACGGCTTCAATACGGCCCCATTTTGACAACTGTAGAAGGGTTTGGGCTGGAATAAGCAACACAATGAGCGAAAAATTGCAGAAACTTCAAATCGTGCCGCCAGAGTTATTCTAAAAGCCAGTTATGACACCAGTACAGAAACTCTGACGCGACAAGTTGCACTGGGACTCACTTGACACACGCAGACAAAGGCAAAAAGCTCTCGTGATGTTTAAACCTTCACCAGCAAACTCCTATGTACTTACAGAAATTGTTCATTCTTTGTGTTAATATAATTTAGTCTTAGTTATTCGAATTGAACACTTGTGCTGCCCTTGCCACGCACAGATTACCTAAAACGTAGCTTTAGCTATAGCGGGGCAAATATATGGAACGACCTAACACCACAGGTCAGAAACATTTAATCTATTGCACAGTTCAAAAGGGAATTGAACCGAACACTCTAATGCAACCATCAGATCACTCGCGGCAATCATGTAAATCACTATACAGTATATGTTAATACGCCTCACGTATTTTCAGTTGTTTTTTGTATATGTTTTTATGTATTGTAACATTACTGATGATTTTGTGTCTAAATAAACTATGTATGTATGTATAGTTGTTTTCTATTAGTCGTCACCACCAAAAATAAACAAACCTTAGGGTCATAACCCAAATAAAAAATTGAAAGGTAGCACCGGTTGTAATTATTTTAAAAACCCTTTCTGGCAACAGACAAATTTTAATTAACTCAAAAGCAATTATCAATAAGAAACAGTTTTAAAACCACCGAAATATTTCTTAACGCGGCTTCATCGAACGAACAAATTATGAACTAATTTCAATCTTCGCAATTAAGTCATTTGTAGCATAACTTGACGGAAGACTCGAGAAAAACTGAATCATGTTATGTTTTGTTAACTTATGAGAAAAAATTCATCTCAATCAGTTTTTCGATAAAGCTTAAAACCAACCGGTTTATTTTATCTCAAGCGGCTACCGAATGGCTCTCTCACTCTTTTGCGAAAATATATAAACATTGACATGCATGCACTAAAGACAATTCACACAAGTGAATTTAAAATGCCAGTTAACTACAATACTCTACCTTGAATAAAAGACAAACATTTTGTTTCACTACGTTCTTTGTAGTGCATTGATCTGATTCGTATTAAAAGAAAACATCACGATGCGTCTCAGCTACACAAATACGAATCAACTGGTAACAAACTGGTGTTGTGGTGAAAGTGTTGCGGCGGGGCCCTCAAAAGATGCGGCAGCTTCAAACGGAGTTGAAACACATCTTATACGTAAAATTCTGAAAAACAATAGAACTATATTGAGGTAGTGAGAAAGATCTTGCCCTTAAGTGCTGGTTTGTACGCTTTTGTCAGTTTTGTTAAATCCTGTTTGCTACAAGAATACAGATTTATTACAAGGCAAGTATACTTCGTATTACCATATTATCGAGCGTAAACATAAACAAAAAACAATCTTATAGTTTCTTAAATTCATGCTGTGTGTAATGAAATAACGTTTGTTAATGCTTCTACACGCTTTTCAGTTATAAGAACCAGTAAATTTTGCCAAGACTCTGTTATTTTTTTGGTGGTTTGAGCCTCAAATTGTTCTTAGTTTGTTTTTGAGTTGTCACTTTGCGTTGATCAATCTTTTACTGCAAAAGCTTGCCTACTTTTACGTTTTTAAGATACAGAACGCTGTATGCATGTATACAACAGTTCTAAAGAATTAACTTCAGCGCAAGTGCACGACTTGAGGCAATGACAATGAAAAAAAGAGAAAAAAAATGCGAAACATTTGTCTGATTCAGCTGAAAAATCGAAGCTCAGTAAAGTTTAAAATAAAAATAAGCTATCGTGCCCGAGCCCGAGCTTGTTCTGAAATTGTTCTGAAACTTTGATTTATCTGAGCCTCGTTGTTCTCATAAAGTCGGTCTAATAAAACAAAAAGCGTGTATTGTGTTATTTTAACGTATGCACAAAACATGGACCTAGACACCATCAAACAAGAAAGTCGACATTTGTTTGATATTAGTTTCATTTTCAATAATCAAAACTACTTAAGGTATGTATTCAAAGTCTGCTAATAAACCTGCGTACGATCAAATCCTGGATAAATTGGTTTTGCTGAAGATAACGAGTTTTTGGGATAACCGAGGTCGAGAAAACCCATACTTAACTACCGAGATATAAAGAGAGTACCTCTTCCCAAAAGGAAACTCTTAACTCAAGAACCAACATTTGTTTACAAAAGTAGATATGCCACGAACTTCAAAACTAGGAAAATTTCGAATTAAAAAAAAAGAAACTACCTGGATATAGTTTGAGATAAAGAAGTTTTAGTCTTACCAAGGTCAAATTAGTGATATATTATATATCAATATAATATTTAAAACTAGATTATAGTTATTACAAAATTTTGCCGCCAAAGAGCGTTTACTTGTTACAAGATTCTGTTCATTACAAAACACTGCATGCAATTCATGTTTTATGTTAAATAACTGTAACAATGTTTAACAACGTTACTGAAACAACGTACTCAAAGATTGCTCACTATCAAAACGTTGCTGTTTGCTTCATAAAAACCCCAGACTGATAACCATTGGCGAAGATTGAAATAGCAATAAATATAATGCCTCATGATATAAATGCGATAAAGCTTAAGGTTTCAGTTTTGGTTTAAAGTTCTGAAAGTCTCTTGTGTTGTTTCATAATAAAATCCATACATCACTACCTTTGACTGTAAGGAAAACGTACTAACTCATAGCACCATTAACTATATTAGTGTTGTGAATTGTTGCACAGACCATCTGAGATCTGTATGCACCCTTTATTGCTCTTAGTTGTTTTTCAGGAGTTTTTCATTTTTAGGAAAGGGGGGCAACTGCAAGACAGCTACTTTGAAAGAAGAGGAATGCTGGCTGACTAGCGATTCTCTATAATATCGAAAAAGGCTCCCAGCTTCTCCGTCTTCGCTGCCCATGCATGATGAGCGGGGGAATCAATACTTCGAGCTCTAACTAAAGCTGCTCCTGATAAATTCAAACTACACATGCATGTATGATTTTACTGAACAACATGGTATTGGTGTACAGAAATTAAGTAAAAGATCTTATAATTGGCTGTCTTATATTCTTAATAGAAGTCGGCAAGACATGCACAACAGAATCATCCTAGCATCCTTGGCGCTTATTCTTGTTCAAACAAGATCAGGTATGTTCAACTCAGTATAAGTGAGTGTTCTCAACCTTAACTTACCCTTTTGGAGGGTTTCTGGACCTGGGGGGGGGGGGGACAGAAAGTGTCCACGGCCTATCACTGTGAAACTATTCAACACATTGGAATAAAATTTGTTGGACTAATAATCGCAAACCAATTAATTTGATGTACCTTAATTGGCAGGTGACGTCATAATGACAACATAAATGTAAAAATTTCGCGTTTCTAACAAATACTGCTGATCGGAAACAGAAACATTTAGGACGTTCTGGACTGCAAAAAATGACAAATAAATGTCACGCAAGCTAACAACCTTTTAGTATAAATTACAGTATTTGAATAAATTTCAGTTTGGCTAAGTATGTTTTTTAAGAAAGTTTCAATGTTCAAATCTCGCAGTAGCTGCAACATTATTATTTCATTCAAAAAACTGTTTTAACTGATATTAATCGCTGTATGCGTTGTTTTCAACATTTTAAAACACTGATTTCCAGAAATATTTCCAAAATTTGATATGGACCTATGACGTTACAAATCACGTGCAAAGCTACCTATGTTTCAAGATTGTCTGTAATTTACCAGTTATTTGAAATATTTAGTTAAAAATTGCAAAAATATTAAGAAAGTCAAAATGGGGTATAACATGGCTTCGAAAATTGTGTTGCCATAGCAACACGTTATACTCTTGACTCATTTTTTTTTATTGTGTTCCCCAATAAATTTTAGGGAAAGTGACCAAATTTGGTGATTATACCTTGAATATCAAGAAAGTTCTCGAGGGTTGAAATTGGCACGGACTCTTTTGCCCTCCCCCCCTCAAAAATACTGTTGTTTGAACGTAATTAAATATTTGCGATTTACCTCTGGCTTCATTGCTTTTCGACTATCCGACATTTTTTTCCCATCTTTATATATTTGCATTGTTAAACTTTTTTTTTATTTATTTGATAAACTACTGTTAACTTCTTCTAACTGTTAACCGCATCATACTTCAAATAAGAAGAAGAAGAAGAAGAAGAAGAAGAAGAAGACGTAAACCGTTGATAACTTCCTTGATAATCAAAACATAGTCACCAAACTTTATGCTCTTTCCCAAAATTTATTGGAGAACATAAATTTAAACAAAGTGTATCGAGGGTCAAAATTGTTACCACGGCGATGCCGTTTTCGAAGCTATATTTCGCAAAAAATTGGACTTTCTTAATGCTTTTCTTCAGTTATTAACAATTTGTTTCAAACAACCGATGTTGCAATTGATGCTGCAATTCAAACTGCTAATAAACAGACCAAAAAACGAATGTGATACTATTTAGTCCATTAATCAATTAAGCAGCTCGTAAACACATGCAGACAGTCTTCTCTAAAATTGAGAAAAGGAACAAGCTGTTGGTAGCTGTTGGAAACATAAATAGATTTATACTAAATCTCTAAGTCTCTCTTGTTTAGGTGTAGCAACAAGTATCAAACACTGTCAAGAACAGATAGAAAGAGTAAGTTGTGTTTAACAGATGTGAAGACCAGAACAAATAAACAACCGACTAAGGAATCTCTCACGTTGACAAGTCCTTTGCAATTCTGTTGTCAAGAAGTAGAAAAGGAACATGCGAAGGGGAAAGGGAATAGAAGTGTTTTATGCTGGAATTCGAACAGCAAATTCTTAACTCGTCAATAATTAATGATGAGATATACACAACTCTAGCTTATAAGTTTGGATCAGTAACTGTTAATGTTTAATATACCTTACAAAGACTGTTCAACATGCTGCTAATTTGTTGTTTATATTGCGGCTGGATTGTGTTTTGTTGGAGACAGCCTTAGGATGTACATGGGTCTTATAAAAATGACAAACAATGTTTCCTGACTAAATATAGTGTGATATATGTCATATATTTTTTATTAAATATCATCAATTTTTAAAACAATCCTTACGTTATTTTAACTGCATGTTCACATTTCATTGCATGACAAATTGGATAGTTAACTTAACCTTTGTATTGTACTCTTTAAAGAAACGCTTATCGCAATTAATGTACATTGAATAGAAATTAGTGGATGAAGTTTTTAGATAGCACAAACACAGATTGAGCATTTACATTTGCTCGAATTCGCTCACAATTCACGAAGTTGACGACTCGGTTTCATCAACAGTTGCTTGCAACAGGTACAAGTGTAAGACAGTAAGAACGATGTTGTGTTTTGAAGTAAAGCGTACTTCTTATAAATTTTGATGACTGTTGAATAAGGAGGATAGCACGAGCGAAGCAAGTTCTTATGATGACGATGCTGCTGCCCTTGATTTACAAAGCGATGAAAACGGTATGTAACTATGAGTTCCGAAATGTTGTTCGTTCTTATTACCCAACTTCAGTCCGTAGCGTATGTAATTAGGCCAAAACAAATCGACGTAGATAATGCAAATGTTATTTTAGTTCAAGTTTGTTCGATATCCAAATTCGGATTTTGTCCAAAATTCTCTAGTAATTTTGCAATGCCAATTAAGGTGAATCAAAGTTTACTTGGGAAGTTGGGAGAGCACTCGAGATGCTAGAGAAGCACTCGGCTTCGCCTTGTGCCACTCTAACTGTTTTATATGTTATAAAAAACATAAACGCATATTTAGTTAAACAAAGGTAACACTATGTAGTGTTTATAGCTAACTATGCATGTACATAGTTAGTTATAAATTAAACTTACTTTGTATTACAAAGAAGAGTGCAAGGTATTGATGAAAGAAATAATGAGAACAATGTTAATAATACCCATATGGAACTAAGTGCCTGCTCTATTTCATCCAGAAGATGGATCTTACGATGAAGACTATGGAAGCGGTTTAAAGTCTTCTGAAGGAGATGACGACGAAAGCCTAAAAATTATTACAATGGAAGGAAAAGAGGGATGGATTGATTTGGTCAATAGAATGGTATCTATTCTCGTTATTGTTTGATGTAGTCAGTTTTTGCATACCACGTGCAACTTTCATTCCAGCTCTTTCAGTGCCGTCTTTTCTGTTTCTCTTGAACATTTTTTTTTTTATCTAATGATTTAATATTGACTAATGAAACAAATGTTTACAGGTGTTGCACTGTAATTTACTATAGTTTCCTAGTTTGTTGTGTATATTAAACAAACATTAAACAACGAATCAACGTAAAGACTGATTCGTTTAATGAATAGCACTCACTTTAATTTGACTAAAGGTTACAAAATGGGTTTTGATAAAAAAAAAAGGGGGTTGATATGGTTTTTTGTTCGCTGTAAGGTTTGGTGTTAAGCTTACGTTTAAAGCGGTAGCCCTTCGTAATAGCAGACTGGGGGATTGTGGGAAAATCAGTGGGATAATAGAGTTTATGTGGAACAAACAGTCAAGCCGTGCAACTAGTTGGAATTTGTAGTCATTGATTGGTAGGGAAATGTCTGAAACTTGGTGAATGTGGTTTTCATTTACAAAGTTTCAGACATTCCTCTTACAAAAGTGCTACAAGCGTCCTCTAATGACACGGCTTGATTTTTCATTCTAAATAAATTAATACACCGTATATTTAAACACTGATTTCCCTACAAACCTTCAGTCTGCTCTGACGAAAGGTCAACGCTTTAAACTAAGAAATGAAAAACATGTTTGTTTGTTTTTTTCAATTGTATTTTTTAGGTAAGAGAGCTTAGAAAAAAGATGAAGGGAAAACATTTAGAAAGCGATAAGGAAATTTTATTTTTGCAAGACAGCAACCACAGAAAGTTCTCAAACGATTCAAGTAAGTAGTTTTAACAAATGACAAACCTTAAAAAAACTTATAATTACAGTTTACATTTTAACTCATTTTAGTAGCATAACATAAGTCAACTTCATAAGAAATATTTCTAATAATTTCCAGGAAAAAACGTTTGAAAACCCTCGAATTCGTCAAAATTTTCAACGTTTTAGTATCAAAATGAAATATTTTTTATAAATTTTAATTTCATTGTTTAGCCTGTATTATAGTAAGCAAAATGTACAAATAAAGTAAATGATAAAAAAATATTAATAATATTGTTAATATTGTTAACATTCTGATTATAATAATGATCAAAACAGTAACAATAAAAACACATATAACAGCTTTCATTTATTGATACATTTTGTTATAGCTACAATGGAAAATTTGATTGCAAATGTAAGCACTGAACTTACGAGATTTGATGGCGACGTCGCTGCTCGAGTTGAAGTCAAACTTACAGGTCTTGCTAGCCAATTGGACGAAATGGACGGTGAAGAAAAACGAACAGTTTCCAGAGCTTTGGAGACTGTGCGAAGTAATTTGAAACAGTTTGGCAATGCTGGAAGTGATCCCGTGGGCGCTATCCAGGGTGCAGTAAACCTCGTGGGTTCTATCTCAGAATTGATGGGATTCGGTATGGTTACCGACACTGCTGTCAGTTTAATTTCCCAATTGTTGGCACTTTTTGGGGAAGGGGAACAACCCAAAAGTATCGATGAAGTTGTAAAAGCACAAATTAATGAGGCTTTGGAGCATCATCGAGATGAAGTGCTAATGGATAAGGCAGCTGGGATAATTAAAGCATTCCGAGAGTCCAAAGCGTACGTGAATGGCGTTACAAAATCTAGCACACCTTTAAAAAAAAACGAATTGATAGTCATTAGCTGTAGCGTTCCAATGACCTTGGGGTTTGAGTTCATGGGTGAATTGGCTGGTAGGATCGAAAAACTTCTGAGGAAAAACAATGCGGGCGATGCCGACAAATGTCTGAGTTACTGCGAGCTTTATGCACAGCTGGCTTCCCTTAAGGATATGATGATAACACAGTTAATAGGAATGAGTACCTCAATGCCGAGTCATCGCAATGGAATACTTGGTTATCAGATTGCTTTTCGTCAAGGAATCAAAACGTTATTCAAATCTCTTTATAACGGCAACCTTGGCCAACAGATATTGCCTTTTTTCGATCCAGATGTAAGAAAAATAACCGACTCGTTTTCTTCTGCTATTTTAAACCTTGGGAAATTCGATCGCTCTATGGCCGGTTTTTACTGTCTTGAGAGCAACCATTACGATCTTGTTTGGAGTGTCAAAAAATCTTTATTTCACAACACGATATTCACAGAGTTTGCTAAGCTAAACAAAAAAAATTGTTACTGGAAACTAGTGCCCCACGGGAAGCGTCTCTTCAGCATTGTCAATCAAAAGAACTGCCACCGAAACGACAAGAGGTGCGGTTGGATGCTGTCGTGGAATGATTCCAAATCCGGAAAGGGCATGGTTACTATCAACAAATCTAAGCCAGTCTTGTGGGAGGTCATTGACGTTCCTGGGATTAACAGGAAAATGTGAGTCGCGGCGATATTTACTAAATTTAAGTTCGGCAATTGATAAATTTTACAACTACTCTCTTCCGCCTGCGGAGGGGGGGGGGGGGGCTTTTGATGCCCGCGCCACATTAAGTAGCTTCCATTTGCAAATAATTTAAGGTAATCCTTCCATATCGTGGGACTTTTCTTCAAATTTATCTGGCAATTTAGTGTGGTGGTAGAATTTTGGTTATGGGGCCAGATGTTTCCATGGCAACAACATTTTGAGGGGCATGCTTTGCTGCAATTTGAGTATCTTGCTTTATACTTAGATTTCATCGGATTGTGATGCTTGGGAACTCTATTATTTTAAGAAATATGATTACTCAGACTTATTTCAGTCCGTCTGTGACGTCAATGATGACGTTATAAATGTTTAAGTGCAAATTGCAGAATCTAAAAAATGACGTTATAATAACTTATTTTTGATTTTCTCAATGTTTTCTTATCAGGTTTTCGTTTGTTTTATATTATAGATCTTGACAGCATAACGCAACCTTTTTAAAAGTTTTGACTTGACGCGCGAGAGTATTTATGAACACAAATCAAAAAGTATACAGCCCTTACAATTTTTGTTAATACCAATATAACTATGGTAAAATTGTGCACATTTTAGGTGTAATTGTCCTGATTTTAAGCAATTTTGATCCCACGTAATGATAGACTGAAATGCAAAATTTGACCGAAATTTTTGCACAAACTTCTAAAATGAAAACGAGTAATGGATGTATTGAATCAACAACGTCGGCTGATGGTTAGTTTCCTT
>JAOBYE010720423.1:0-10563 GCA_025403585.1 Parazoanthus swiftii
ATAAAAAAGGTACGGTCCCTAACTTGGCAATCTCCATCCTCTTGACTGTGCTGCATGGAGTCGTCTTCGGGTAAGACGTGCTCAAACTCAAACATGCAGCGTCTAGTTTTGATTGCACACTAGATTATCTATAAAATAGCACACATGATGCACGGTTAACTCTCACTGAAGATGAATAAAGTAAAAGATCGAAGAGCAACCGACACAGTGAGAAAACAGACAAGTACACTTTTTTTTTTATTAAGAACCAGTAAAATTTTGCCCAGCCTCAATGTTCTTATTTTGAGAGCCTATTTCAGCCTCAAATCTTCTTATTTTGTTCTTATTTGCAGCAGTTGCCATCAGCGCTCAGAGCTTCATTTTCTAGTTTTTATAGCGGTACATAAGCCCTTTAAAATCTTCCGCAAACAAGTTGTGTTATTTTTTCAACTTCAAAGACCTAACATACCCGATTAGCTTTGATGAAAAATAAAATCTTTGTAGTGCTGATTTTAATATTTTGATAAGAAAAATAATTCTAAATAAATTTCAATTTCAGCCTCAGTCTGTTCTTAACTTGTTCTTATTTTTTGGGCGATTTCAGCCTCAGTGTTTTTATTAAGTTTGTTCTTATTAAAAAAAAGTGTAGTACTTAATAAAATAGTCCATTTATTTTTTATTACAAAACAAACTATAATATTTTAATGAAAATTAAAACACGGAAAAGCAGTTCATTCTGTTTTTTTTTTCTCGTAAGTTCGCATTTTGTCAGCCGATTCAGATTTTCCCAGGGGGGCCTGATCGGCCCGCGAGGCGGGAGGGGTGCGTTTGCGCACCCTTCGCATCCCCCTCCTGCCTACGCGCCTGCGCACGGCTTTGTCAAGGACGACTACAATTCTTATACTAGCACCTTCGCTCGGTACGGTTGGGTCTCCCTAGAACGCAGACGGCTTCTGGAACAAGTAACCTTGTTCTACAAAATCAACATTGGTTCACCCTCTTGCACGCGTCCAGGAAAATCAACGCGTGGCCAGATCTTATTCCAATAAGTTGTCGTCACACACACCATCTGCAAAGCCAAACTTATACGTTTTAGAGAACGTAAAATTCCTGACCTCTATAGGCCAAAAAGGCTTTCAAATACCTCTGGTAACACCTTGGGCGTTTGTGTTAGAGGCTTGAGCTCTCAAATACGCCACATCAAGTCTAAATTGGAGGACTTTATAATGTACATAATAGACCAATCAAAACAAAACTTCAACATTGGCATTGACACTGTGGACTTTTGAGTGTTTCTGACTTGCAGTACAAATGAAATTCGTAAAAAGCCAAGCTAAATTTTATGCCGGTGTTTGAAAAGAGACTGGTCACAACAATATCTTGTGGTTGACAAAAATGCTAATACTGTATATACGTAAAAACACCTCACTTTTTTAGGTCTAAATATACAATAGGTTAGGTTTATTTTGGCACTGCAAGTTATTTTTGCAATGTACTTCAAGATGTTTCATGTGTAATTAGGATAGGTGTTGCGAAAAACCTAAAAATATTAAGGAATGTTTGAGGGAGCTTAAATGGGGGGTGGGGCTTGATCGAAGTTAAATCTTTTGAAACTTTAGCAAGACTTTAACAGTAATTTTCTAAAATGTTTCGACGAAGTGGCTTCCACGTAGCAAAGTGTCTGTAAATCTAGCTGCAAGGGCAACTCGTGTTCTCACCAACCATCAGTGGAGTTGAAAAACTTCATCGTTACTGGCCCAATGAATGAACAATTGACAATATATGCAACGCACTGCGTTGCAAAAATACAGAGTTAGAGTTTTCTTTTAGTTTTTCTCATTCAGTATTTTCAGACTCATTTGCCAACTGATACAGACTCTTTTGCCCCAATACAGACTCATTTGCAAAAGTAAGACTCATTTGCCCAAAATAGACTCATTTGCCCCAATTCAGACTCATTTGCAAAAGTAAGACTCATTTGCCCAAATACAGACTCGTTTGCCCAAAAAACTTTTTTGCTGAACTCTGACTAATATAAACAGTAACAATAACAGTGGCATTTATAATGCGTATTCATAAAACGTTCTATGTGCATAATACAGGACGTCCATTGAAAGCAGTTAAAAAGAAGAGTTTTGATCTGATCGTGTATTTGTCAATTTCGGATTTTTTAAACTCCATTTTTCATTACATCAGTGGAAAAAACTTATTGTAACGTTTTCAGAGCGTGTCCGCCATTAGCTTGTAAAAAAGCAAAAGTACTGCTGTCTTTTGGACCCCGCCCTCTTCTTCTTCTGGAAGACTTTTAAATAGCATTTCACTGATCTTCTCATAACCTTTTCTTTAGAAGGTTTATTGTTAATTCACACAACACTCAGATCCGGTCAATTCGCCTCTAAATTACATGATCAATTTGATTTCCAAATTATCATTCCAGTAATAAACGTAATACATGTACAAGTCTATTTCCCGGAAAACACAGTCATACACAATTCCAGAACTGGAAGACGATGTTTTAAGAACAAGAAGCCTTTTCGTTAGCATTGATTACCTTTCAAATATTCAAAGTACACCTAACGGCATTTCTTGTTATCAGTAAAAAATTTAAAATCATGTACAGTATAAAAAGGTTGCTCGAGTGATTACGTTGCTTTTCATCAGGGACCGCAGAGATGGGGGACTGGCTGGGCTTTAGCCCCACCAATAATTTATCTGTGCTTTCAAAGTAAAGGGAAAAAATAATGAACTTTTACTGAGATTTATAAAGTTTAGCGCATTTCCGGTGACCTGAGAAGCTCTAAATTTAAATATTTTCCGGGGGACATGCCCCCGCACCCCCAACCCATCCGGCTAGAATACTTGCGCTTGCGGCGCTCGGGTCTTTAGCCAAAAATGGGCTCCGCGGTCCCTGGTCTGAAGTTAGCCGCTTTTTTGGAATACGACGATTTTTGTCGGAAAGTTGATACTGTAAAATCCGGAATATGAGAACTACTCAAGGCTAAAATTTTAGGATTTTTTAGACCAAACATACAAGGAACAGGTTAGTATGTTATTTAAACCATGTTCAAGGGTTGTTTTCACGTTTCCTTTATAGACCAACACTACTGGAGATAGGTTTCAAGTGTCATATATATTAGCATCAGACACTGTTAACTGCTTTACTACTAGAAGTATTTTCCAAGACATGGGACGGTTGAACAACTTTATCCAGCCGACAAAATTTCCGCGTTCTCAATCTTAATCTTAAATGGACTAGCAAATTTTTATCCGCTGGATACGGACACAGTTATCCAACCGTTGAACAAGCTGTTCCACGGCCAGGCTGGCAGACACAAAAGCAGATAATGGATATCTACGACAACTTTGTTTGCAAGTCCAGGTATAAAAAAATTTGGGTTCTAAACTTAGGGTCTAAGAATTTGAATCCCCTTCAACGATCCAGGTTACGGCAGTGATGATTACATCGGGACTGATTTACAGGTTAAAAAAAGGTCAATACAGTAGCCATAAAAAGATATATTACTCTTGTGCACCTATGTAATTGGATTAGTTGCCGCACTGGCTGCCGGGTTCTTGAATGACGCTATTTACAGTTTCAGACTGGTGTCAGTGAACTGCTACTTTTAAAACAAACTCTACAAACATCCAATCAACTCCACTGGTCTGCAAAAGCATAACTAGACTTGTTTTTTTTTTGAAAAAAAGTTTAGTTACAGTTTATTGTAAACTTCTATTTAGCCTAACTGATAAGCCTTTTGTTGCACCCAACGATTGGGAGGCCCAAACTTTTAGAAAAGGATTTAGGCGAGGGGCGCCCCCCCCCCCTTTAATTGACAATTTTGGAACAATTTCTCAAGAAAAAAAGTGTTGCGGAGCGCAGATGCCACTTTGGGACCCCCCTTTCCAGAACTGCGGGTTTGTTGCCCTTTCTAAAATGTCTGGATCTGCTATTAGCAGCAGCCCACAGATCAGAATTCTCAACTCAAAATTTTCCGTCTGTTTGCTCTCTTTAAATCTGTTATAATTTCGTTGGGAGAAATCGTTAAGGAAACCTGACAAGCTTTCCAGCTTTTATTTATAGTTAAGATTTTAAAAATGACAAAGAAACACCGTCGATGTACACTTGCGAATGAAAATCTTGCATAATACTTCGACCCCACACAAATTCCCTTCTATAGGAATGGTCATTGCAAGATCCTTAAGAAAGCACAGGAACACAGGGTAACCACGAGGGAAGCACAAAACCACAGGGACCCCTAACCACTGCACTTCCCTTTTCTACTCTTCATCGCTACAAAAGTCGAACCTGTAAACCAATAACAAAAAGAATAAAACCTTTTGTTGAAATGCGTTTCTTGGCTAATCAAGGATGCAAGCCTCACTACACTACCAGGGGTGGATTTGCTGTCTCTCCCCCCCCCCCCTCTTTCTCAAAATTGAGGGATTCTACCCCACGCCTAATTCCAAAATTTCTAGATCGACCCCTGACAACTGCAACTGCAACTCCACCGGTGCAGTATGTGAGCTTTTGGCCGAGGAACAACAAAACTTAATAAACAAAAATGTGTTAGAGTGACTTTCGTTTGACCTTGAAAAACGCGTTTGCAAATTGTTCGCTTTTTGTTTCGTCAACCAATGGCGGGAAAGCTTCGAACATAAACTGCTGTGGATTTTGTCCGGTGAAATATAAACTACGAACACAAACATTTATAACAGAATTGATAGTGCAATTGTGCTTAGCTCATCAAGCCAATCAGAAGTTCCCAACAATGATAGTGGTACGCGCGCATTTCTGCTCACGTTCTGTTCGCACAGCCTATAAACATTGTTCGAGCTCTGTTCGCATTTTTTTTTGAGTGTTTTTATTTCAAGGTCAAGTAAAAATCGCTCTACTATTAAATGTTTTACAGATTCACAGTAACTCTCTTGTCCTGCTTTTTCAGACACCAAAGTTTTCAAATCTTATGACGATCTCTTAATTTTAGAAATTATCTACCATATTCTTCGTAACAATAAAAAATTTTTTTTTAGCAGGACAAGGGAGAATTGCTGGCATCTACTGTAAGGCTACAACACAGGTAGATGTCACGACAAACACAAACTTTTAGTCCATCACTCATTTTAAACAACTATTTACAAAGTCCTATCTATAGAGTATTATAGTATACAGCTGTGGGCAAATAGTCACAGTTAATGCATTAATTTTGTTTTGTTAATATAATGATATCTGCTCTTTATAGAGTAAGTATGATTAATAAAATTAATGTAGTTATCAGTGTAATGGTTGGCCAAAACAATGCTACTAAAATAATTCCTTAATAAGAGTTAAATTCACTTGCAATACAACTGTTACAACAGCTGCTGCAGAGTTACTTTACACTAACAATCACAAAAATACTTTCCCCTCGCCTAGTCCTGTGATTCACAATCTAGTTTGTTTAAAAAATAGACTCAAATCTGATTAACCTACGTAGTTAAAACAAAACAAGTTCCCTAGAGCTGTCTTGTAGTCAATAAGAATATCTAAGTTTTCCAAAGGTTTATTTTTCAGCTTTCCAAGCTTCCATCAAAAATATAGATTTGGGTCAAATTTAACCCTAATTCCACAACCATAGTAAATAACCTTTTTGTGATTAGAATTTACTCTTATCTAGCCAGGTTTTACTCACTTGGCTCTTAGCAAAAACTTTCGAGTAACAAACTGGGATTTAAAAGCAAACTACAGTACTTATTGCTTCTTTGACTGGATAATATTGTCTTTAATTGTATGAAATGTCATTAACTTACACCTTTGAAGCCCGAGTAATTACTACTGCTAAAATTCTGCGACTGTCCATAAGTTGAGGCACCAGGTCGACCAGCCATCATTCCCATACTAGTACCCATGCCACCTGGCATCATTCCCCCCGTCATACTCATACCCATACCCCCGGCCATGTTCATGGGTTTGTTACCCATCATGCCTTGTGATAGGTTCATTTGGTTCATCCTGGCATTCATCATGTTCATTTGCGCACCCATATTTGGCATGGGCCTTGTCTGCATTAATCCTGGTTGCATCCCCATGCCAGTCATGAACATGTTTTGCTGTGGCATTCCATACATGCCCATATTAGGAACTGCTGGGTTTTGGTGCTGCTCCATAAATATTTGGTTCATGCTTGGCTGATGGGGCTTGTCCCTCAGATTCGATGGGCTCAGGTTGTCCAGACTTATATCTACTTTACTGTCTGACCATGTGGATGATCGTGGTGACATTGGCTTTGCCTTCTGGGGATTGATAAAAAGATAAAATGTTAACTACCAGTAATAAGTTTCCAGTAAAGAAACACGATCGAGCTGGATAACAGAAGCAAAACACAGTGCTGGAGTTTGCCTGTATACTATAGCACCAAAACTATCGAGAGAAGCTCTTGCAGCTGAAACAAAATTTCGAGAGCTTACTTGAAAAGTATCAGCTTGAAAAAGGAAAGATAAAACTATTGCAATCCTGGTGAACCACATGATTGAAATGACAAAGAAGAAAACCTGTCCACATCTGCAATGAGTGATTTTTAAAAATCAAGTCTGTATTAACATGCTGCACTCATTGCGATTGCTGACATTCAACTCAGCTAGGCAAGTTTAAGTAAATTCTACCAGCAGAACTTCAAGCAGTTAGTAGGTAGACTTGTGCCGACAGAACGAGCAATTTTACAAGCAGAACTTGAGCATAACCAGTCAATAAAGAACTGGCACCCAGCACTTGAACAATGAGACATTAAGTTGAACCTCCACTCATTAGCACAAAACTTTGTTTTTTCTCGTGTCTCAGACATTAAAACTGAACCTGGAATCTGAAACTGTGTTTGTACTCACTTCTCATTGTAGTTTAATTCCATTTGGATTTAGGAATACTCAATCTCATATTCTCAAGAGTCCTTTGCTCATTTATACCCGGTCTAGGTACTCCAGGCACTGGTGTTTTTTGTTCTCCCGTACACTGACAAACTTTGAACTAAACTTATCTAGTTAACCAAGTAGAATGCAAGCAGAATACACAGCATAAACAATCAAAAAAAGTGAGCAGTGGCAGCAGGCAGAATAAGCCATTTTACAAGCACTGAGAATTTCTTAAACCTATACTTGGCATTAGTTAAAACAGTATTCCGAAGACAAACAAAACAAGAAAGGCAATCGATGCAGTATCAGACAACAGCCAGTACACATATCTTAACTTATCATGGTAGAGAAAATACAACCGCATATCTCATTGGTCCAGATTGAGGTGGAGTGATGACATGGTAGTATTATTAGAGTCTACAGACATCCAATTTCCGAGGGGCCTGTTGTGAAGTAAATAAGGTGGCTACTTTGGAGGCTATTTGAAACAAAAGCCTAACTCAGGCCAAGCCATGTTCTTTTAAGCAACTAGTTTAAAACAGACTGAAACAGCATATGCCTCCATTACACTTGTTCACTACAGTAATTATTTGTACAGTATTTTGTAAACATACATGAAACATAGGTTGAGAATAACGGATGCTGGTTTTAAAAGAAAATGACCGGCAAATTGTTTATATATGATTATATGCTATAGCGCTGTGTTTTCTGCTAATATGATATTGCTCCGTTTTGATGTGAAAAGAGAAAAAAAAGGGAAAAAAATTAGGCAAGGGAAAAAAATTCGATACGCATCCACCAGGAATCGAACCCATGCCATGTTGAATCCAAGTTCGATCAGGTTACTAGTCCAATGCACTAACCACTGCGCCACTACACAAGGTAACGCATGCGCAGGAAAATCGCGACATGAAGAAAAATAAAAACAAAAACAGAGCCAAAACCTCAACTCGGTGCCCTCTGGCCCGAGTAAAAAGCCAAAAGATATGTGATGTAATATTTCAAAACGGTTACAAATGTTCGAATGGAAAACTACTGTTTAGAGGTGTTTAGAATTCCATTCAAACATGAAGACTTACAGCTTCTCAATCAATCAAAACAGACATGATGGATGCATTATTTAAGGAACAAATCAACGCTTCAAAAAATTATTCATCACACAACAGAACTGATTTTTGGAATGTGGACTTCTCTCACAGGATCAAAGACTAGGCTTATAAATATGTTGACTAAGAACAACTTTATCCAGGGCTAGAGTTTGACTCAAACGAGTGGTTGACAGGGGTTTCAAGACCCTTCCACTTGACCAAATCTGGCTCCCTATTTGGTCTGAAATCACATGAATAACTAATAGTTTGAGAACAATAATTTATTGTTCAATTATGGCAGAAAAAAGATTTTTCAAATTTATGAAGGCTCTGGTAGAATTTTGTCAGAGATTTTGATGCTTGATTGGTTTATCATGAAAACAAGTTGTCAGTACAGACACAGAGTAAAACAAAGGGTTTTAATGTAGTCAAATGAGCTAGAGCTGTCTTAGTACCTGGATTCCATTTACGCTACTTTTAGTTGGTGTTGCAGCTGATCTGCTAGTGGCCACAGGCTGACTTGGTTGCTCCATCATGAGCGGCGGCTGGCCCATTTGGTTTGCCTGTGTTTGTGGCATCATTGGTGTGGTCATGCCCATGAACCCCATGGGAGGTTGTGTGGGTACTGTTGACATCTGTGGCTGCAAACCTCCCGTTCCAAACATGCTTGAGTAGTTAGATGATGAAGATGATGTTGTTGAAATCTGTTGAGGTTGTAAGCCAGACAACATGGAAGATGCTGGCACTGACGACATCTGGTTCATGGCAGCTGTTCCAGGCTGAACCTACAAATTGGATTTGGTTTAGGTTAATAAATAATTGTTTTAATTACAATCTACCTGTTTGAACCAAGGACCTACATGGTTTTCATTAATTTTCTAATGTCAAAAAATGCAAGTGATCAATTGCATGAAAATATAAATTCTTCCACTAACAATGATGGACACCAAGAGAGAATTCAAAACTTAATCTGCAGTCACTTACATCATTTTTGCACCAGTCTTTAATAGGCCAAATCATTTTTAAATCACATTAAGCTTCACAGCTAATAAACTCATGATTCTGCTTACTGGTTGTGGCTGTGGAGGAGCAGCAGCCTGAAAATCAGCAAAGAATGCATCGTCATTACTCTCCGTCTTATTGTCAAATGATGAAAAGTCTCCAAAATCTCCATTTGCTGTGGAAGCTGTAGAAATAAAATGAGTTGTCTGATATTTTGTATTCAACTTTCTACTTTCTCTAACACACTGCCATTAAAAGAACATAAAACAAGGATACTTAAAACAATTTCACCTCTTTGTTTTCAGTTTGCATTTAAAGCAAAAAGGTGCTGGCTGATGATTTCTCAGGGCTCAAGATAAGTTATATATATAGAGAGAGGATGTTACACAAAAGCAAAAAGAAAGGAATTATATCAAGACTCAAAAAATTAGCTAGTTGGTACTTTGAAAGCTTTGACAGCTTTAAATGTTTGAGTATGTAAATTGATCTTCTTAAATTTATATCCTGACTTGTGATGAATACAAAATACACCACTAGAACCTAGATACAACATAGTGAATCAATTTTACAGGTGGTACATTCTCCAGTGAAACACTCGCGTCTGTGAAACATTACCTGTCATTTTTTGAAGTTAGTTATTTATCAGGGGTTTTTTGCAGGTTCAGTATTTCAAACCGTGAATTATAACTGCCACAAATGAACATTGAAAACTCTTTGGCAAGTGGTTGTGCACAAAGAGAAATTCCTTACTTGTAGGGAATGATGCTGACTGTGAACTTTGCATGAATGGTGCGGCAGGAGCAGCTGACTGGAATCCACCAAAAGGATCAGGTGAAGACTGTGACTGTGCAGCTACACTTGAAGATGCAAAGAAATCAACATTCTGTGCAGGCAGAGCTGTAGCGTTTGAAGCTTGTGGGGGTGATGAAGATGAGAAAAAGTCAAAGAAGTCTGATGAGCTTGTTGCTGTTGTTGCTTGACTTGTTGTGCTTGTAGATGGGGCTGTGGATGTTGCTTGTGAATTTGCTCTTCCAAAGTTTGCTGCTGCACCAAGATCAATGGTCCTGGAAGATTTGGCTTCTGTTCTTGTGGCCCTGGACACAGTAAAGGACTCTTCCCTGGCCTCATCTTTATCTTTTTCCTCTGAAGCCTCTTCACCTTCTTCTCCACTACTGCAAATACACTAACTTATTAATATATATCTAGATATTCTTCAGTCCAAACAAAAGTTTCAATTCGAGGCTTCATGCATGTATGAGAGGCGAGACCAAGCATTGACTTGAAACTATTGTCTAGAAGAACTGGAATGTAATTTGGAAGTGGTCTATTAATCATACACTTAAGATGAATGACTCTAGAATCTCACATTAACACATTTGGCCTGTGCAAGTTTGTAGAAGCCATTCAAAAAAGACGGCTATTTCAGTGTTCTTTTTTCTGTACTTAAATTACCGTATTTACCCGTGTATAATACGCACCCGTGTATAATACGCACCCCGATTGTGAAGCCTTTTTCCAGAAAAAAAAAGGTTTCGACATCGTTCTTCACTACTAATATATTTCTGAAAAAATACAGCAGCACTCTCAAAACAATCTCCAATAGCATGATATT
>JAOBYE010720456.1:0-10562 GCA_025403585.1 Parazoanthus swiftii
AAACTGAAAGCGACGAGAGCAAGAAAATTTATTTTCGCCGCCATGTTGTTGAGCAAATCGCCTGTGACGAGTTTTAACCTGGTTTTTAAAATCTGCACCGTGTTAAGCAACACCGCTGACTACCTGGAGAAACTGTGTTCAGTCACCTTAAATGTACACATGTTGTCAGAAATTCGAAACCTGGCCAAGAAATTAAACAAAATAATATAGATGTAATATTTATAGTGTTATAAAGAATTTAATATGTACTGAGAATCAGAAAGCCTTGATAAAGGTCATTACTATATGGCCGACTGATTTCACATGCTGTGATTGGTCAATTTCAGGTACATAAGTAGCCATATGTAGCCATATGGACCTCTACTTCTGGAATGGCTGTCATTTACAGCCTTACTTGCTTCAAATAATCAACAATTCCATAAAATTAACATTTTATTAGGTAATAGCCTCGTTTGCTCGGTCTGCACGGCAAAGTATGGATACTAATTTTTTTCCTTCCTTGTTTTCATGGCCCGCATGCTTCGCACTTGAGCCAAAAAAGGAAGGGAAAAACTTGGTCCATAACTTTGCATATGGACCTCACACTCGGCTAGTATTTAACAGAAAAAAGAAAAAATGGTGGAGCTTCCATAAAAATACCAATTACCTTTAGTTACCTTTTTTGAAAAATAGATGATATTTTTCTACACATTTTAAACACTTGACCATAGGGAAGCTCGATCCACTACCTTAAGACCAGCAAGGGTTGTGCTGCACAGTTAAGCTGGTAAAATATTAAATTTCCTACCAGCCTGTGGATGAATACATTTAAGGCTATTAAAGTAACTTTAAGTTAGACACTAACTGTACAATGTATTTGTTACAATCAATGTCACTCAGTGATTTCAAAGGCTTCCATTTGAAAAATGACAATGACGTACAGTTGATACTATACTGTACTATTTTGTAGAACAGTTGCTATGCCCAGCACCTTCATGTATTATAATTAATATTTAAGAAGAGACAGAGGCCCAACTAATTAGAATCAAAACACTATAAATTAAGCTAATTAAATTACTTCTCCAGAGGACTTACAGCAATTTGCATTCCATAGGGCTGGTCCCACAAAGGAGTTACAGAGTGGTTAAGCCTGAAATTGGTCAAAAGCAGATAAATTATAACAACTACAGGTAAGTGATATAAGGCACATATAAAAATAATAAATTTGTATGTTACAACCTGTTCATTAGTCCTAATACATATTATAAATATACTCATCTGCTTCAGAAGCCTTGATCGAAACAGCTTGTGGGCTAACAAAAGTTCAAACTCCAACAGGTTTTCATTTGAACATTAACTCTCATGCACCTCACTGAATTTGAACAAGTTCACATAGTCTTGACAGCCAAAGAGTTTTCTGTTACTGACAGAATTGTTCCACTCTATCATATTCTACTCCAACACTTGTCTTTTTCTAACTGCACACACAAGAGAAGTAGAACTGAACTATTGCCCAACTCTCATCAGTTCAACACTAAACTCTGTTTAATATTCATTACTTTAATCAAGGCTTAAACTGTTATAAGCAAACCTTATTGAAATTGCTAGTGTTTCATCATGTTTTGGTTTCCTTTCTTTGAAAGTCTTGTGGCGCTTCACATCAACATTAGCACTCGCTGCATCTTAAAGACACAAAGATAAAAACACAAACTGTGATGTCTGATTATGGTGGAAAAGCACAGTCTGTGTTCTTCAAGCTGGGATATGAGTATAGTGTACTCCCTAGTACATATACAACTTGTACAGTGAGCTATTTAAGGTGATTCCATCCAAAAGAGATCTTGCTGGAAAAATGTGAAAGAAAAGGAATTTCAAGACCAAAGTACATGTATTTAAAAGATGGGGAAATTTGTTTGAAGTCATTTAAGATAAATTGAAGAGGTAACTACAGGGTATATATTTTGAAAGGTTAATCAAAATGTAAAAAAAAATGAGTTGTCAACAATGCCTTGTTTAGCTAATACTTTGTTCACACACAGATCAGATTTTTCATGATTTTTTTATGGCCAATTTTGATTTTCCAATCATGTTTTTTGGGCCTGGATTTTAGCAAGTTTATGGTGAAATTCTATGACTTTCCAGATTTTCCATGACCCTAATGAACCTTGAATAATATTGTTTTAATTTTGAATTAAGGCTTTTGAAAATAAAACTACCTTCAATAGTTCTCTTCCTTGCAAGACCTGCTGCTCTCTGTTGAATCACTGGATCAGGTAAAGCTTTAGCAGGCTGATTATTTGACAGACAAAAAATGACATATTAGTTAAATCAAAGCCATAGATAAGTATTTATAAAAGACTGTACATTAAATAGGATCAATGTACATGTAGGGTAACTAAGCATACCACCTACTGCACCCCTCCCCTTATAAAGACCAGAATTTGTGAAAAGGTAAAGGTAATTAAAAGCAACCTTATTTAATAAGGGTAACACATGACAGTTTTAAACTAACTGATAATAAAACTTGTGGTCCTCAGTGCGCATTTTACCCGGTTTACCCCCTTCCTCTGTCAGTGCTCCGTTTTACAGGTATTTAAAGCTAAAGCTACACGGATCAGAAGAAAGTCGAAACCGATGTTGGAGGAACCAAGGATCAAACTGGGGACCTCCAGTTCTGAAGACCAAGCACTACCCAACTGAACTATGCCTACTCTTTGTTTTCCTAAAATTAATTTAATAAAGAAAAAATATTTTACTTGAAATTTTTCCTACTGTATAAACCTTGGGTTGAATTCACACCCACTTTTAAATAACTGTACCCAGAATTTCAAGATTAGGAATTCCAAAGCTCTTTCAAGAGTGTTGACTTAAGAGAAAGTTCCCCTACACCAACACCCCAAGATTTTTGAGTGTTTGTCCTCTTAAACTAGTCAGAGCAGTTTTTGTTTTTGATTTGACTGTTTTTGGTATATGAGGTGTTAGTGAATATCTGAATTGCCAAAGGTGAATGACTACATATATATACAATTTTAGTAAAATCAAATTTCAAAGCATGTTTGTTCTGATGTCAGTTCAAAAAAACTGCTCTACATTCAACAATAATTGTGATCATTTTATAGTGCACTCACTCTGGCATATATCTTTCTTCCTTTCCACTTGTGACCATTTAATGACTTGATTGCCATCTGTCATTTATAATTAAAATTCAAAATGTGTTAAATTATATTGAATATGTTATAACATGGAACTTTTGTTAATTAAATTTATATAATCTTTTATTATTGTATAGTATATCTGTTTAGCAAAACAAAATCAACACTTAAATTGTACATAATTTTATTATCATCAGTAGTTATAATCATCTACTATACACTGTAAAACTTATTATTATGTAGATAATTATTATTTATTTCATAGTTAGTAAGGTTTCTTACTCTAAGTAACACAGTCCTTAGTCTTTATGTTTCAGAAATGTGTGACTATTTTACTGTAATTGGTGATTCTGAGTACCATGTCAGAGGTTTGCCAAAACACTTTAAAGACTGATTCCACCAGACAACAACAGACTTACCAGTAGATAAAATTACAAAAAAAAATATTGCACTACAGACAAAGATCTGTACATAATTATGTAACTTATGCTTAATATAATCCACTTGAAATCCTACCTTTCTTTCTTCTTCACTCCTTGTATGAAAAAAAAGGAAAAAAGGGTTTACTAAATACACACAACTGAATCTGATGTAACATGTTAAATAATTTAACTCTCTGGTGCTTAGGTCAATATATTCTGTTTGCCCATAGGCAGGGGGGTGCAAAGCCCAAAAAGTCCACAGTAGTGTTGCCAACTGAAATGAAATTTAATAACAAAATTGATTTAAAAAGGATTTTAAGCATCTGAAACAATCTCAATAATAACTTCAAATAAACATTTTTTCTTCCCCTGAAATTTAGCGTGAGGTCTGCTATGGCGTTTGTTCCCACCCCAACCAAAATTCCTGGCTTCCAGCCTGTTCTGCAAGTTAAACTAGTATTAGAACACAGCTGGCAATTTTTGTGCACTTTTTGTATGGCACAAGCCTGCATCTTTAACTCGATCCATGCACACCCATGCATCTACTAAATCGTGTGCTCATGTTCAACCAAAAAAAAAGGTCAGAACAGTTTAGGAGAATTTTGTATGTTATCAGCTTACATGTGTATCTTTTTATAAATACTGCTTAAAGTGGCAGGGGCAATGTTCTTACTTTAGTTGTGTATCTTTCTAGTTATGGATGCACTTGGGAAGTTGGGAGAGCACTCGAGAAGCTAGAAAAGCACTTGGCTTTGCCTCGTGCCATTCAAGGCTTCTCTTGGAGATTTAATATGGTTATGAATGACTGTGAAGATCAGTAAAGCAATTGTTATTTTTGAAAATGAAAAAATCTAGTTATTGCTAAATATGATTGTAAAAAAACATATTGGAATCATTTGTAGTTTCCATAAAGTACTGTTCGGTTGATATTCATATCAGGTATTTCTCTGAATCCAGAGCACAATGTTCAGTTTTGGTAGCTAACATACAATGAAACCTCTTTCTATATGTTCCAAATCCTATAGCATAGAACATACCTGAAGGTGACAAAAGCATGTTGTGAGTTTGGTACAAGCTTCACCTTTACTGGCCCAATGCCATCCAGCTTGGTCTGAATCATTTTCTTAAATTGCTAAATTCAATACGGAAAAATAATGTACAATAAATTGTTATTCAGTACTATTAGTATGTGTGAGAAACTCAAAAATGCATATTGGTTGTCTGTAGGTTCTTAAAACAACTATTGCTATATAAACTAAATACATGTATGCTGGATACATTATTTAAAAATAATATTAATAATAATAATTTTTGTGGCCAGAAAATATTTTTTATTGAAAATTTTTTCCAACCAGTATGAAATTAATTTAAAATTAACTAAATACTTTCAATTAAAAAAAATTAACTACCGTATTTGTTTGATTTAGCACCCACCCAAAAAGTGAAAAAAGTTAATTTATAATAGCACCCAGCCTCAATTAAGCGCCCACCCCCTGCCCCCCCCCAAAAAAAGCTAACAAAAAAAAAGAAAAAAAGAAATTTGACCCTTATAGTGAAATGTACAAGAGGTTTCAAGTATTGCTTTATATAAAATTGTTATGTTAATGACGTATGTTATTGTACATTGAGAATTCACACTGAGATTGTGTGAAAATCATTATGCCTTTTTTGTTGTTATACTCATGCAAAAAAAGGTTTCAATTTGCTGAAAATTGTAAAAAATAAGTTAATTAGTGCCCAGCCTCGATTTAGCGCCCACCTCAAATAAGTGCCCACCCAAAAAATGGAAAAATTTAATTAGCATCCAGGGCGGTAAATCAAACAAATAACATTTTCCAGCCACAACCTATAATTTTAGAAAAAGTCAATGTCCCTGGGTCAACATTAAAGGTCATATGTATCGATGAATAAGTCTCCATATGAGCTTTGTTCATTTATCTTGTCAAACCTCTGACCCAGGGAACAAGATTCAATGTCAATTTCTCCAGGGTTGCCAGAATCCCCCCCCCTTCCCCCTGTTTTACACACACAAAAACATCTAAGCACATGTAAGAACAAGCTACAGGTGTAGATATACAGACTGTCAGATTTTGAATCAGGAAGAACAAACCAGAGAGCGCATGCACAGCACAAGGTCACAGCACACATTCTGGGGCTAAATGTTGATAGATACACGAGATAAACAGTATTCAACTCACCTTATATCCACATTTCCTTGGGAGGTTGCCCAGTTCTACCTTGAATATCTCTGATGTAAATTCTTCTGTCTTGGTATAATGGAATGGGTCATGTTGGCGACTGTCTATTGCAGCATCTTCTGTTTGATATTCATCATGGTCATTGTCATCATCATCTTCATCATCACCTGATCCGTGCTCATCCTCATCAATTACTATATATTCAGCAGATTCATCACCATTAGCTCCATCATTGGTTGGATTTATCACAACTGCTTTTGAAGTTGAAGGTTGATCGGTAGTATCACTACCATCATCACCATCATCATTATCAACATTTCCTTCAGCTGAACCTCTCTGGCAGCTGCTGATCTCAGTAGGTTCTTTTTCAAATAATTCTTGAGTATTAGTAATGGTGTTGTCAACTGCAACCTTCGGGGATCGATCTATTTCCAGCACTGAATCCTGATCTCTTGGCTTTTCGGATTCATTTGAAATAGCACGAGTGGTCCCTGCGCTGGTCGCCTCCAAACCGCTCCCGCATGATTCTACTTCGACATTAACTTCCACCGAAATCAAGCCTTGCTGCATTTCCTCATTACCTGATACCTCTGTAGAAGCGCTGGCGGCATTTGCAGCTTCTCCAACTTGGCTATTGTCCCTGCGCATCAAAACATCTTCACTTGACGCCATTTTGTTTCAAAGGACGCGCTTGCAATCACTCATCCCAGCGGTCAAACGCAAACAGCCTCGTTTTCGTTCTCGTTTCAGCCTCCAAGCAGCGCAGCGCGAACAGCAGCGCGAACATTCAAGATGTCGCCTATTTTGAGAAAGTTTACCATAACAAGATTGCTGAATATCACTCGCAAAAGTCAAGCACACTTCACGATCTGCAAGCGATGGATTTCTCACAGTGATGGTTTTGTTCCAAGGAGATCGTTTCTGTATTTACCAGGAAATGATGAGCGAAAAATTCAAAAAGCGACTGGTCTCGACGCTGACTGCGTGGTCTTGGACTGTGAAGATGCGGTCTCAGCCAACAGGAAAGTGAGTTGCGAATCCTGACTGACGTGCGAGCACTGAACTGTAGGTGTTAACGGTGTGAGACTTTATAATTTGACCTTTTATGTGTGGTATAAAACTCGTTGGCCCTCTTTGTGTGCTCCCTTCCCAGTTTTGTAAAAGGATGTCAGGATAAAGGAATCGGGAGGGGGGGGGGGTCGAGCGAGACGTGGGTGGGTAAGGGGGAGAGTGTGAGTAAAAGAACATGTTATGGCATAAATATTCAATCAGGTACCTGGGGTTACAATTTGACCATATACATGTACATCTCCTCCAGGCACAAAACCTTCTGGTCTCTTCTCTCCTCCCTTTAATTTTAAAGATAATTATAATCACAATTTGAATTTCAAAAATGGATTTTATCTTCCCACAGGAAGAAGCTCGAAACCTGATTCAGCACGTTCTTGGAAAGTTGGATTTTGGTTTGAGTGAATTGTGTGTACGGATCAATTCTATCGGCACAGGACTGGCCGAAAATGATCTAAAAGCAATCCTGTCTGGAGATACCTTACCTGATACAATAGTACTGCCAAAAGTTGAAACAGTGGAACACATCAACTGGGTAAGTATATAAAAAACATTTAAATTGAGGCTGGTATCAGATTTCACTCAATTGGGATCCCTGGATGCCAAGTGAAGCAAGTCTAAGAGTGGCCACATAAGAGGCAATCTTTTTTGTAGGCTAGCATTCAATTTTCATAGAAAAGTCTTGTTTGTAAACTTGTCTTTTTATGTTTACTTTTTATATTCCAAATGATGATTTGCTATTCATTTTTTACTTGTTTTCATTCATTTCCTATTGATAGGTTAGGAGAATTCACAAGTATTTCATTTTAGTGAGTGCAGAGTGGATCAATTCTCAAACTCTCAGAATCACTAGTTAACTAATTTCTATTGATACTCTAAGGAGAAGATAGATGTTAATAAAATTAAGGGGAATGACCGTTTTAAGTGGACACAACCTGGGATTACACTGGAAGACTAGTTTTAAAAAAGTGTTTTTGCTGCATTGGCAAGTAAGAGGAAATTGGGTTTTGATTTATAAACAAGGCTTGATTTATCATATATGGTATGTTTTTCATCTAAGATTTGGCGTAAAGCTGACGATTTAAGCACTAGCCCTTTGTCTTTCTCTATCTCTGACAAAGGGCAAAACATCAGCTTTACACTAAACCTTACAACAAAAACATACCATACATATACCAACCCTTCTTGATCAAAATCCATTTGCAATCTGGGATTAACAGCCAGTTAGCAAAAAATGTGGGATTAATACATGTGTTGTCATAAGATTAATATGGAGTTTGAGTTCACAAGACATGAAAAGTACATGTATTCTTGCAGCTTTCTGTATTCTTGCCATTAATTTCTTTTATTACCGTAATAGATATAGTTGGAACTTTTTTGAATGCATTTACATAGATAGGGGTAATGTTATCTGAAGCAACTGAAATATAAAACAATATTGTTTTTGTTCAAAGATCAGTGAGAAAATTGCTAGCTGCATGAAAGCTTCTGGTCGGACAGAGAAGATAGGTCTAATAACTCAAGTGGAGAATCCGATCGGATTAATTAACCTCAATGATGTTTGCAAGCAAGGAATCACAGATGACCGACCCTTCAGGTGGCAAGCAATTATTTTTGGCTCTGATGACTTCCTTGCAAGCATTGGTTAGTGAACTGGTTCTCATTTCAATAACTGAGACTCTTGCTATACATCTTGACTTGCCAGTTACTAAAAGATACCATATCAGGATTGAATTGGTGAACTAACAACTTTAGATCTAACAGAATTCATCAACCCTTGAACCTGTTTCTCAAAGCATCAATTGCACAGTCACTGGTTAATGTGATTTTGGCAATTACTTTAGACTAAGTTCATTTTTTCTTTGTTGATCTGACATGGTGCAATAATTATGCATCTATTTAAAAAAAAGTTTGTCCTGCTGACGAGGTGGGTACCCAGACCAAAAAAAGCTGTGGGTTGTCAAACCAAAAGAAGAATGTGTCTGCATTTGGCAATATATATAAGTTTGGACATCAAAACAGTATCCAGTATCAAACAAAGTTTTTTGTCTATCAGATCATGAATACTTTCTGAAAACCTTTTTGCAAGTCAAAAGTTTATGTATGAGATAGTGCATAATACATGGTGGGACAATGAACAACTAAAGCATCTCTTTTAAAACTGACAGATACTTGTATCAAAATAGAAAAAATAACTTTCATTCAAAGTTCTATTTAGTACCGGTAAGTATAGATACATGGTTTTATAGGTTATCAGAACCCAGTGTTTTTTTAAAGTTTGATAAAAATTTCTCACTATCCCCAACTGACCTCACCCTTTAGATCTTGAATCATTATAGTCATGATTGTAAGTATGAACTGTTTGAACAACATACATGCATTAAGGTGGTACAAGAACCAAAGATGTGAAAGAACTGATATTTGCAAGACAAAGTATTGTTACACATGCGAAGGCCTATGGTCTACAAGCCTTGGACATGGTCTTCATTGACTATAAAGGTACATGCAACTCTGAATAACTGTATAAAACCTGCTGCAGCTATTTCGAACTAAAATTTAATTTGCTGACTCCCATCAAGTCATTTTTTACTAAATAAAATTTATTTATTAATTTTATATTGCTGATGACTTGAACTTCTTTCAATTTGTTACAGTCAGACGAGAGTCTAACTTAGTGAAGGTCATCTTATGCCCACGATAAACTGAAACACTTGTAGCATATTAGTGTAACGAGTTCACATTTAAGCATTAAATAAATTACTCTGACCAACACTAACAAAAAGTGGAGAATCTGCAAAAAATTAATGTACAAGTACACCTAGTCTGTGTAATTTAGTAAATAAAATTAATTATTAATATTAATGCTGATATTAATATAGACTACAAGTAGTCCCTGTTTTTCATGAAAGATGGTGCGTGGAAACAGGGAAGAAAGAAAACAAGAGCAGAGGGAGAGGGAAAAATAGGGACTGTTTCCTGCTCCCTCTTTTCTTGTTTTCATTCTTGTCTCGGCTTTCACAATTTCTTTTCCGTGACTTTGGTGAGGAGTTCAAGAAGAAAAATAGGGGCTACTCAAAGTCTTACACCTGTATTAATACAACTCCATTTGTAAAGCTTGCCGAGAAATGTTACATTAAATGATTTTTTTACCTTTGATCTATAATATGTACATGTAATATATATTGTTATAAACTGTTACCTTTTTTAGCTAAGGGTGTATATATACACATACAACGGTAAAAATAACAAAATATTATACTAGTGTCATTTTATACTAAGTGCCTGGTGTCCAAGCAGTGTACTTGTTGTGACCATTTATCAATAATACAGGATTGAATATTAGATTTTAATTGAAATTACACTGTATAATTTAAGTTTGAACTTGTTTCTTCCCACCAATTACAGATTTGGAAGGGCTGAGGGTACAGTCAGAGGATGGAGCACGCATGGGGTACACAGGTAATCATTATAGTTGTGTTCATTGTATGATTGTGAAAGCACTGATGGAGTCCTAATCATCAAATGTTTGTTCTTGCTATTAGTAATACCTTTGCCATTATGTATACTACACTGTCTGTATGCTTATACATCAGATCTATCTATAGAATAGATACAAAACCTGCTTTAAGTAATAAAAAATTTTCCTGTTTGCCTCAAGTTTATTCTGTATATATATAGTTTACTTCATAGAAAGTGCGACGTACGGGATTTTATTCACGAGTGGCTTGTGGCTAAACACGAAC
>JAOBYE010720467.1:0-14351 GCA_025403585.1 Parazoanthus swiftii
TTTAGGGTTGATTTTTGTTACATTTAGGGTGGTTGTTACATTTAGCGTTGTTGTTACATTTAGCGGTGATACAATTGTGAACATATGTATATACATACTTTCTGTTAGAAAAGCCAGTAAATTTTGGTCGAATTCGACCAAAATTTGTTCCCAGTCTTATTTCAATGCATAATATTAAATATATCCGTTCGTGTTCACTGTAGCCCTTATTCGCTATAATTCATGTTTGCATCCTTTTTCTAACAAATATTTGCTGTTTGAATCTCAGTGGGCTTCACTGGATTTTCATGCAGTTCGCGCTCCTTCCGGCGATTAAAGACGATAAGCAAACAAGTAAATGAATCACGCACAGTTCAACATTGAGTTTAGTTTTTTTGCTGCCTGGGCATGTTTTTAAATTCCTTGGTTTATTACGGAGAACTTGAATCTCCGCATAGAGCAGTCAGCCGGTGTTCCTGTAAACTGCCGCCGGATTGCTCTTTTTTGCATGAAAAAGCTTGTCTACAATGGTAAATTGTCAATTGTAAATTAAAACGATTTATCTAAATTGATTCTAGTTGCTTTATTCATGGTTAGTATGATTTATTGTTTGATTTCAATATTGTGTGAGCTCTTGGGGGAAAGAAAAGTGGATATTGTGTCTTTCGGCTTATGAAAAGGAACTACGCCGTGTGTTGTGCAGGTGATATGATATTGGCCGGTACTGGGGAATTCAGTTTCTACTGTTAGACTTAATGAGGCATTAGCCGATTAAATTTTAAGTATATAGTTACGGCCTTAAAATTATACTTAGGCCGGGCAAAAACGATCTGGGATTGCGGGAACTTAGAGTCTGCATCGCGGGTTATGCCTAGGTGCGACCTCGGTATTGAGTAAATCACTAGGCTGGGTCCTCAACAAGCCCAACGACTACTGAGAACGAACCTCGACTGAAGGACGCGTATAGGAGTGGAGGAGGGGTAGGTAGAGAGAGGAGAGGTGGGAGAAGCAAAAGATGTAGCGGAAACAAAATTCAATTCCTGAGGTTCCGGCAAATTCGAATAAGTTGCATTTGCTGGTTCAGTATACTTGCGGTTTAAATCGATTCTTTTTCAGAAAAGCTTTTGAACAGCGCGGGCTCAGTGATAACCAGCCGGACAAATATCATCGGCCGGACTGTCTCATACTACTTTACTGACTATTCAGTGTTATCAATTGTTAAATAAAAAAACGGTTCCAAGTTTACAGAGGTCATTTAAACCTAACCCCAGTCTTGACTTAACCTAAGCCAGAAAGTTAGGTGGGTCTTCTACTTTGACATGGTCATATAAAGATACATTCCCGGCTTTTATCATGAAACTGTACGGGATTCCCTAAAATATTGTTTCGACGACTTGGAATGAGCGCAAATTTACACTGGCTGAAAGTTTGGCTGACTCGTTAAACCTGACTAAACTTTCGCAATTAGTAACACGAGAAGCCAGAAAAGTCGGTAAAAGGTCATTCCCGACCTGCTTAGTTTTTCACGCGACCTTGAACTTTTCTTTGTTGATTCAGCACAAAAGATATCATGAATAGCTTAAATAAAGGCAAATTTTGTTTTTCCAATTTTGTTCAAAAGCAAATTTTGTTCTCTATTGTGTCTCAGCTAGCTCTCCATTATGGATGACTTTTTGTTTTAGTTTTGACCACCCGTAGCTTATAATGGTATACTTACAAGTATTCAATAATGAGACCAGTCCATGTGAGTAGGTAGGGCCGAAACTGCATTTGTTTTCAAGAATTATTAACTGGTGCATCACTAAAGGTTTCAAAATAATCGTTGGCAGCTGCAAAAATAAAAAAAAATATGGGATCAAAGACTGGTACGAAAACTGTTTCAAAGGGGACGCTCTTGATTAAGACCAGGAACGGGGAACGGAAAAACGGTCAATATGAGTCGGGAAAACGGTCAATATGAGTCGGGGGAACGGTCAGCGTTAGTTTGAGGTGTGAAAAGCTACAAGTTCTTCGAAGGCTGGGCCGGAATTTGAACAATTACGAACATCAAGCTTACTGAAGATATAGTAACTGTTTATCTTTCCCAGACTCATAAAGACCGTTCCCCATTCCCTGTCACCGCTTTTAGCAACTTCCTTTCAAAAGTCAGAGAAACTAATTACACTTTTTGTTAGCTAATGTTCAGGACCGTAAGATGGAAATTGTAAAATTATTCTCTGCCTTAGCTTCGATCACTTAACAGAAAAACAAAGCACTTCTTAAACATAGCCTCCAATGCAGGGGCGCCTTATTTCCTTCTAGGGATCTGTAGCCTGCGCCGCAGACAAACAAACCGGCTGCAATGCAAGCTAGGGATCTGGGGATTGCGATCCACCACCCGATGCCATGATTGATTGTTTGTTCACGTGTTGAGTGAGCCGCAGTACAAGAGTAGCGAAAAAAGTTGCAAAAATTGCGCAAAAAAGCACGAAAAAGGGATGAAATTAAAAAAGTCACGAATTAAAAAATGTATTTGAAGCATGGTTTGTTTTCTTTAGTAAAAGAGTAACATCGATATTGGTGCCCTCTCCTCCGCAGAGGCTTCGAGAAGAGGGCGCGCGGAGAGAGTATCATTCCGGCACTGCCCTCGCTTAACCCCAGGGAACCTCTGCAGAGGAGAGAGGTATTGGTGCAGATTTTATAACTAAAAGACGGGGATTAGGATCGATAGGCAGGGTGCATCCAGAAATTTTAAAAGAGAGCGCCGGAGCACTAAAATTCTGCAAAAGAGGGTCGAAGAAAGATATGTGTGCTCCAAAATATTTTTTTTAATACTTTTTTTTAAAAAAAAATTCTACAATTGCCGACGAAGAGAGTAGCCTTGTCCTAAATCCGCCCCTGATAGGAATATTCTATCTGCAATGAGTAATACTGGCGGGACTTTGGAACTGATTGCGCCATTGGACTTCAGAAAGTTTTGAATGTATATCTGGCTGGATTTTCCAGAAGGTGCATAACTGACCGCGACAAGATTATACAGTGATCACGGCCCGATCTCCCCAACCGACCTCTTTTAAACTCTTGTAAAACTCGTAAATCTTTGAATATTCTAAATATCCTGGACATTTTCAAACAAAGCAAAATCCAGAGAGCCACTAACGTGTCTGCTAATCGATTTCGACCGGAACAATAGGTGCAAGTCGCGTGTTTTCAACAAAACCTGAGGTTGACCGGATCGCGCTACAGTACAGCGTTTCAACAAAAAATTGTGAGCAATGTAAAATCGATGGAGAAAAACTATATGACTCAAATGAAAGATCTTGTAATTCCCTGTCCTTTGAGAAAAAACGCATCAAATTCCCATCAGGCAGACCGAACTAACGGCGGTTTGAAAGTAGGCAATTTTAAGAGAAAATGAGGCCTATTTTGTCCCATTTCAGCAGACACCTTTTGGAAAATCCAGCCAGATATGAACTATGAACTGCACCTTGTAACTAACCTTAGCCCTAATCGTAACCCCAACCTGATGAGTCAATTAGTTATGAGACTCGTAGGTCTAAAACACCAAACTCAAACCTTTCAACTTAAACCTAGGCTTGACCCTAACCTTACTGACCCAGGGGTGGACCCAGAATTTTCGAAAAGGGAGGACCCGAACCCCCAAATCTTGATAAAGGATGGATGGGGGGTGGGGGAGGGGTCTGACAAGACTCGTGTCACTCTGACTCTATGGTTTGCGGCTTAAGAGGTTGGTTAAAGTTTTTAAAGAACATTATAATTTTATTCATTTTATCTTTTAAGTAATAAGTAAGACAAAAATTACAAAGATAAAACCAGGAGGGGCATAAAGGAGGGAGGAGGTGCGTCCGAATACCGCAACACCATTAACCCTATAATATCTCCCTCAATCAGCAAAACAATGAAAAAAAATGTAAAAAGAGGAAAAAAAGAGTTACAATATAAGACAACATTTTCAATACTATTCATTAACTAGAAACTTGTTGATAAAATGTTTTAAAAGGACTGTATTAAAAGTATGCTTAGGCGATGCGGTTAAATCTTAATTATAATAGTCTTTATTGAGCAGCAGACGTGCTCAATTTACATACAATCTTACCTGATGTTCATTGATCACTAGCACAAGCCACAGGTTTTGCGACAATTCTTCGCCACGAATGAACCCTCCGAACTTCCACTTCTGCCACAAGACTTCGCGAATCTTTTGCAGAGTATGAGATATTTATCGACGCATGCTGTACATGAGAACAATAACAAAACCTGGGATCAGTTCAAACGCTCTGACGACAGTAATAATCCGTTATTTAATGGCAAAGATACTACGCGCGTTCTGAATGGTTTTCTGTTCTGTAAACACGCACGGTCTCAGTTTGACAGTTCCGGTATTAACTTCACTCTCGGTTAGTAAGTAGTCAGTAGTGAACTTGTGATCAGGAACTGTTTCTCTGAGAATGCTTTGTAAAGTAGAGAAATGCAAAACAAAAATTTATCCAAAAAGTATTACCGTTAAATCCCGCATTAAAGCTCTGGGCTTATAAAAGAGGTGGGGGGATTTCCGAAGGTGTGATAAGCTGTATAAATACTAGAAGTAGCTATCGCTAAGTGCCAACGAGCAATATTCAGCTAAACGAAGCAACTCTCACCCGCACGTACACAAGGTGGAAGCAACCGCAACAAGCTAACAGCACGTGGACAAGACTACTGCAACGCACTTATTAAACGCGATCTGACTGGCCGACACAGATTTGCCCAAATAAGAGACGACTTGATTGGCTTAGAATCTTAGTAAATATCGCACTAAGATAGGCCAACACCAATTCGCTATTGTTACGCACAAAGTTTACCTTACGTTACGCGGAAATCGAGATTTTTTCTCCCTGTAGCTCACGCACACGGCTCTATAATGCTGCCGCCTCGCAGCCTCGCCTCTTGGCTCGGCTGCTCGTTGGCAATACGGTCCCGGGACGAGCAAATTGTACTTGAGAATTAACTAAAATTAGAACATAGCTGGCAATTTTTCGCGCGCTTTTTGTGTGGCGATAATAACTCGATAGACGCACGCCCGTGCGACTATTAAATCGCGTGCTCGCGTTCAACCAATAAAAACGCTCAGAACGATTTAGGAGAATTTTGTATGTGTATGTTATCAACTAACGCGTATTTTTTCTTATGAACACTGCTTTAAAGTGGCTGAGATAATGTTCTAAAAGAAATAGTCCATACTTTAGTTGTGCGTCTATCGAGTTACGGATGCACTTGGGAAGTTGGGAGAGCACTCATGAAGTTAGAGAAACGCTCGGCTTCGCTTCGTGCCGCTCAAACGCTTCTCTCGTGCTCTTCCCGCGTGCATCTATAACTCGATAGACGCATGCTAAGCATCATGGACCATTTCTTAAATAACATATACTTCGCTTGAGAGGTGGGACTCATATCCGGAGGGTTTACAACCAGAATAATTTATATGAGCTTATAAAAGCATCATGGACCATTTCTTAAATAACATATACTTCGCTTGAGAGGTGGGACTCATATCCGGAGGGACGTTAGCTCAGTCGGTAAGATCTTGGACTGCTAACTTGAAGGTCCCGGGTTCAATTCCCGGCTTGGCCACGGGGTTGAATATTTGGGTGACCTTCTTTCGCCACACCGTCCTTGGACAGGGACGTTAAGCCGTTGGTCCCCCAGATGGATGAAGAGCCACTCTGTGGAAATGCTGTCTGGGTAACGCCATTATTATTATTATTATTATTATTATTACTATTATTATTATTATTATAACCAGGGATGGGGTTAAACGTGAGGTTTTACTCAATATTTCGATCTTGCTCAATAATCGAAAAGAAAAAGAAGAGTCAATTTCCGACGACTCCGAATTCTTTCTAATGCAGTTTTAAACCACATTCAAGCTATTCAAGAAAAAGACAAAGCTGATAAAACTAGTCAAGAAGCTCGGCAAACTTTAAAAGGGGTATACTCTCAAATGATTGCATGTGAGGCTAATATATACGTTAGAACTTACCTCTCTTCTCAAGCGAAAAATCGCGTTCTTCGTCTAAACCAAAATAAAGGAAGAAAATATTATGTTATTTATAAATTAAGATAAGTGTTGCTGTTGTTTCTGATGTAAAGTTCTTATAGTCTTTCCTAAAGCTGTTAAATCAAATACATTCCGTTTTAAAGACAATTTCAGCTAGCACGTTTTGAGTCCTAATAGGAACCTTGCAAAGCTAGGATGGCAACGGATTAGAAGACGTCCTCTAGCCGAATCCTACTATCTCTTTCTCTGTTTTTTATTTACAAAACGTTGATCTGAAAAACAAATCTCCAGCTTTCCGCATCTGGCTGGACAGCAACATGCCACATAATCCTGCCGGCGTGTGGTTTTTACATTACGGCTCAGCTGCCGGAGAGGTAAACAAACTTGCAGCAGAACAGATACCTTTGTTTTGCAAACAACGACATGAGTATCAACAACTAATGAAGTTTCTTAACAAATTCTACAGAAGTCACTCGGATGAGTTAGCGATTTATGAACAACGTTCAGAGAACTACGATCTTCGGTTTGACTTCAAGCCGTTATCGAGGTTATTCTTTCAAATCATATTTATAGTTAAGATGTGCACGTAGTCATGCTCATATTTTTTGTTTCACTGTGTACTGTCGTCTTTGCAGTACGCACGTGTAAGAAGCGTTTTGCTGCTCAAACATCGCAAGGTCTGTGCGTTCTCCCTCGAATAAGTGTTATGTCAACAGGGCTGTATAGCCAGACCCGCGGCGAAGGAAATAAGGCGGCTGCACTGGAAGCTTAAAATTTAGGTGCCAAGAAACATTCTTTCGTTCGTTTTTGAAGGTATTTTCGATTAGAATATCTGGTTCTGTAAATTTTCTTCCGGCGGTTCAAAATTTAGGGAAGGCATCTGATTCCTCTGCCACATAGCTGTATATAGCTACGGCCCTGGCCATAAAGCTTTTATCATGAAAACTCGCGAAAAACTAGATTAGACAGAATAATGAAATCAAGCAACGGAGATGACTTTGTTGTTTGGCTAATTTTGCTTACATTGGCTTACCTTGATTTGATGTACAATCAGAACAAAATGCTAAAAACAAGATCTCAGGACTAATATCATATATTAAAATTTTCAAAACCAATTTGAGTCGAGTAAGCGCGTGTAAAAGAAAAAGCGTTTTCTTTCATCTCGTTTTTCTTGAGGCAGACATGAGTTATTGTTAAAGGAAATACAAACAAAAACAAAGTACAAGAGCCTATTTCTGAAAAAAAGGTGCAAGTAAAGCATGGTGCAGGTTTTACTCACCCATGAGCGCTTTGACAAATTCTTCATTCGAATCAGCGGCAGTGCGTTTGGACCCCGCAACAAAGAGAAGGGTGACAAGTAGGAGAACAAGAACTGTTTTGGAAGCCATGGCTGAATCGGGAAAACTCTTTGAGCTGTCTTTGTGGTGTCAAACGAGCTTGCCGTAGGGAAGTAGTTAGTCTGCTACAGCTAATTTTGCTCTCCTTTATACAGCACGAACTTCGTAAATGATTCATCTGGGAAACTAAAGCGGGCGGCCACAAGAAAGAGCCCCCTTTTTTATGACATTTCAGTGAATACAGTCCCAACTCAAATTTGTTTTTTTTTTCATTTATAATATATATAGTGACGCCATTTACGCAATTTTCTATAAACAGAGTAAGCCGCAATGTTTCCTGTTTTCAAAGGAGATCAGGCTAAGCAGACATTTCAGGGACCTATGAGACTCCTATGTTTTTCTTGTTAACACCTTTTAAACATATCTAGACATAATTCGCAAAGTTTCAGAGCACATCAATTGTAAAGTTATAATGATGGTCTTTGACCACTGCTGGCATTAGGTCATTATCAAAAAACCATGATAACCGGCCGGTTTTAAAGATTTATTTCTTCATCATTTGATATTTATGATTTTGGAATTTATAGAGTGGCAAATTTGGCTCAAGCGTCAGTTCAGGGCCGGTATTATAATAATACATGTAGTTGTACTTAATTGCCGCTTGAACCAAATTTACCTCTTTAAAAATTCTAAAGCAGTTAAATATCAAATGACGAGGATGAAAATAACAAAAGAATCCACCTGCCTGTTCTTTAATCATTAATGTGTTATGAAGAATCTATCTACTACTCTTAGTTTAAGATAAATTAATGAAAGTAACCTTTTGTGCTAAATTTTGATAGACGCATTTTGCAAGGGAAAACACAAATTTGAAGCAGCGGCCCTGTTATCGAGCTCTGTTAAATACAACTTATTAAAAGACTTCAAGACTTCTTATAATCCTTGCTTGCGCCTATGGTTTTCACTTTACTGTAATCTCAATTTACGACTTGTGTAGTTATAGATTTTTGTGTAGTTATAGATTTTATCTAGTTTTATTTAATGTTCCTATCTACTTGTAGTGTTTTGTTCATAACATAAATTTTCTGATATTGCTGTTCTGACCATTGGAGAAAGATTTTTGTAAGGGACCTCGAGTCCTATTATCTTTATCCATGGAACCTCACAAGGTCCCTAAATGTTTGTAAATAAATAAATAAACAAAAAAAGTAGGGAAAATAACTTAGTTACGGGAATGAAGAAACGAAAACGATTTTAATTTTACTAACATTTTTCTCTTTGCAAAGAGACATAAGAGCCTTTAGCAGACTCACTAACATAACCTCAATTGGCAAAATCAACTTTATAACATGTTAATCTTCAAAGTCGTCGAATCACCCCTGCCTATTGTCAGTTTATGTTTTCAGCTGTTTTCAGCATTCCAACAGATTTCATTTACAATAGTACGGGGTGCAGTACTTTAAATTGGGTCCGGGTACATATTTTTTTATTAAGAACCACTAAAATTTTGTTCAGGCTCAATGTTCTTATCTTTTCGACATTTTCAGCCTCAAAATGTTCTTATTTTGTTCTTAATAGCTATTTTTTCCGTAGGGGGTTAAGCTCGTTTAAAGTTCGTTAAGGGGCACATGTACATTGTTTCACAGGAAATTTGAAGTGTCTAATCAATGCAATACTGTAGTGCAATTCATGATTTACAATATACAAAATATCTAAAACAATACTTTCTGGATTGAAAACGGCGATTGTAAGAATCGTTAGCAACACTTATTAATTCATTGCCTGATTGTTCGATGTAACTCGTGATTTGATGGATTAGTTCTTCTTTAACATTTATAAAAAAATATTTCGCATAAATGGTTTGATTCAGCCTCAGTTTGTTCTTATTTTGTTCTTACTTTTCGGTCAAACTCAGCCTCGATTTCTTTTATTAAGTTTGTTCTTAATAAAAAAAAAAGAGTGTACAATGTATGGGAAATCTACACAGGGGTTCAGCTGAGCAACTCCACATGGGAATTCATTAAGTCCAGTCAAACGCTCACTCATTTGCTTGATAAAGGATCTTCATTGAGACATTTCTTTTTTAACTTCGGCTCGGCCCCAGAATTCAAATCTCGTGTATGTATGACACTATTAAGTTTCTCTATTGAGCACTATTGATAAGCTTTTGAACGAGGCTCTGAAAGCTTGAGCTCTTAACTATTAAATGTAGGCTGGAGTTCTTGGACTTGGATTTCTTTTTTGACAAATGTATGCATAACTTCATTAAGGTATCAGTTCACAGTTTGCAACTTTCGGCCAGTGCTACAGGTAACTATCTGAAGGGCTTGTCTCTCCACAGACTTGATAGTCGACAAATTGAGTCGATACATTGGTTTCTCTACCTAACGCCATTAAAATTACTACATCTCCATACAATTTTAATTTTTGTTTGGGCTTACGTTTAGAAAAGTTTCAGTCTAGGCATACAAAGTATAACTGACATCGATCTGTCATCTTCCCAACTGAATACCGTCGCATTAATATTTAAGAAGCACGTCCTTGTTAGTTTTTTAATTAGTATTTGTTTTGTCATTAACGTTAAAATTCGTTCTTAGTTTTTTAAACTCATTAGTTGGTTTGTTGGTAGGTTTATGTTCAGTTTGTTAACACTTTTTCCTTTTGTTTGTTACCAGACTGGCGAATTTGCAAAAAAAAATCAAGTAAATTGGAGTTTTGGAATCTTTACCGGTATAATTAGTCCAAGTCGGCCCCATCAGCTAAAAAAAGTGTCTTAAAAATAAATTAATAACAACTTTATAGTCTATTCTCAGACCACGAAAACAAATACAATCAAATTTTAATCAATCACCACTACACTACCACAAGACCGCAAAAACTAGCCCTACTAAAAGAACAAAAAACCAGCACCACAGATGTATAAGTATTTTAGCAACAAGTAACATGAAGTAATACAAACAAATATACGTTGTCCAATTTTAGTCTAAATAACTCATTTAAAGATTCTTCGGACCGTAATGTTATAAAGAACGTTAGATAGCAGCATTTCGTATGTTGTAATCGCGCAACTAAATCTTAAAAGATACACGCCCGTGCGTCTAAATCGTATGCAGCAAACGAAGGCATAACTGGGAAGCTATGAAAAGGTTTCCAGATGGAAAAAGAAATGGCAGTACTATTAGTTGAAGCCGGGCCCGGCGATCAGGGAGTAAAAGGGTAGCTATCAAATTTTGCTATAGTCATGAACTACTAAAACAACCCAGTCGGTGAACCGCGGTTGTGCAGTGTTTGGCCATAGTTCTTCTAGAGACGACTAATTCTTCTGAAACGAATTAACCATATAACCATAAATACGGGAAATAAGGGAGACGAATTAGTCGTCTGTAGGTTAAGTTCGACTGAAGGACGCACTTAGCAGACGAACTAGTATAGTCGTTCGAGACATTCTTAAAACTCGTCCAGTATAATATAAAGACGCGACCAACTTTAATAACTGGACAAACTTGACGGTCACATGACCAGCATCGATGATACACTGCACATGTCACGGAAGCAAGATGGCGGGAACAGAATAAGGAGACGTAATCACTAGGATCCAGTCTCTTTAACTGTATTTTGCTGCAAAATGCGTCTGTCAAGTTCATCCCGTTTTTATACTTGTCGCACCTAACAGAGCGACGTCTAAATAATACGACCTTTCTTATAAATACTGAACAAAGTGACAATGTTCTAAAGGCAATAATTCATACACTATATGTGCGTCCATCGATGCATCAGAGTTGGAACTCAATTGTGAGAGCTGAAGGAGAAGTTAGAGAAGCATTCGGTTTGGCTCCGTGCCACGTGCTTAAATTGTGCCCTCCAAACTTCCCTCGTGCGTACACTGCATAGCTCTCTTCTACAGCCCAGCACAAAGCTATGGAACCGGCAATTTCTTCAAACAGCTTTTGACGCAACCTTAACTTTCTACGGTTTCACGGTGGCGCAAAACCTGATTCGTTGAAGTTATTTAAAATTCCAGAAGCATTTCACAGTATTATATCATTTAAAATACAGACTAAAGAAGGTATCACAAATCTCCTTCTTGTGCAAACTTGCTTGATGATCCAAGCATAGTCTTGCAGCGGGAGCACACAGCAACAGACACCACGTCATATGACAACGTTTTTCATTGATTCAGTGCCGGGCAGAGAAAACTTTCGCACAAATTTCTCTTTGAATAAAGCTCAAGTCTAAGGCTGCAAAGAACTGTAAAGCTTGCTTGGTCTTGTAAGTCAACAACTGTTAAATTTTCTAAAGGCCAATCGTCACTTTTGGGTTTCCCGGCGCCGCCTTTTTGTATTGTGACTGTTATGGTTACATTGCCAAGCACTTCTCGTTCGCTAGTATTATGTTTTAAATTTTGTTAATAGACAAGCTTCGTATTCCCAGTTACCGCTGACTACAATGACCACAGACTCATTTCAACAGGGTAAGCCTCGACTTGGTCTTGAATATATATAAGTACCAGCGAGAACGATTAGAAGTCCGAGCCTCCAACAATACAAAGAACTGTAAATAACTCATATCTACATTGGTATCTATGTATATTCAAGACCAAGTCGAGGCTAACCCTGCAGAAATGAGTCTGTGATCATTGTATTCAGCGGTAACTGGGAATACAAGACTGGTCTATTGTCTTACCCAGGGTACCAGGGCGAATACTCGCTCGAATCGAAGACTCCATATAAGCTGCGGCTTCTTTTGATATGAATTCTTCGATTTGAGCGAGTATTGTCTCTGGTACCCAGGGCACAATTTACTCATCAGTCTCACGCAGCAGACATGTGAAAGAAATTGTTATTCTGACTGCCGTGCAAGTCTCGTCGTCATGATGAGGTTTGTGGGGCAATACCAAAAGAATTGTTCAGCTTGGCTGCCAATTAAAAAGAGTCTACAGTTTATTTTCGTGTTCGTAGATGCCACTGCTTACAATGACTATCAGGCCCGTAGGCAGGAATTTTGTTGGGGGGCAGGGGTGCACGTTTCGCAAACTTGGAAACTTACAACACAAAATTTATGGGGCAAACACAAACACAAAATTTATGGGACAAACACATCTATGGGCGCGTATGCATCCCGCGCACCCCCCCCCCCCCCCTGCCTACGGGCCTGACTATAGTCTACAGGCTCGTTTTCACAGTGTTAGCCTCGACTTGATGATAAATAACTGTAAATTGAGCTATTTACAACTCTGTGCATTGGTAAAGTCTCAAACTTGTAATCGTTCTCGCTGGTATTTATGTATTCAGCACCAGGTCGAGCCGGGATTACGATGTAGAAATGAACCGGGAATAAAAAAACTGGCTATCGCATTGGTATGTTGTGGTCTAGATAGACCAGCTTTCTCAACTTTTCCTGTTGTTTCCGTAAGCTTATTTTGATTACCCTGAATAATGGAGTTTTCGTTAGTACTATTTGAAAACAAATACAAAAAACACGTTTTTGTTACATTTTTTATTTCGCTCGTTTGCACTTTAAGTTGTATGAAAACAAGAAGATGAGCTTTTAACAATTTCACTGCTTTATCTACGGCAATCATCCTCAGTTTGTAGGCTATCCGGTTTACTGGTAACGGGATTTCAGCAGACGAATTGGCCTGGAAATAGGAGATAAAAAGAAGTCAAACACTGGTCGCAACAGAGCAGTATACAGCTATTTCAAAAAGGTTGTCACTGTCACTAGTCGATACTGGAACCGAAAGGAACTATGGGGTTCAAGGAGAACACATAATTCATTGCTCTTAGCATTGACTTTGCATAATGTGGGGTGTAGGTTCATCATGGTACAATTATTATCACTGCCATTATTACGATTTAACCACTAAGTATTAGCCCTTTTAACGTTTAAAAACGTTTGGGCCTTTTTGAGATACACCAACGTCGAAGGGGGGGGGGGGGTATTTTAGATAAAAGCTGGCCGTTTGGCATGTAAGCAGCTTTAACCTTGCTAATTACTTTCCATGACAACAATTTCGTTTTTATTGATAACTGTTGCTATGGCAACAGTCGATGAACAACATGGCCGCTATCTTGACCGTCGTCTTGGATTTTTTAAAAATTTTGTTTTTGACAAGATTGCAGTAAATTTCCTTGATTTTAATACAAAACATGTTATTATAGGCTCAAATAGCAAAATATTCAAAAAGAAAAAAGAAATGATTGAAAATAGAAGACAATTTGTGAAAAAGTTCCAATTTCTTGATTCAAACTTCAATTTGCATAATTTAACTTTAAGTGATGACGTCATCCAATAAACGTAAGAAAATGTGTTTTTAATTAGACTACAGGTACTGCAAGTTTCATTTTAATTGCTGCAAAGCCTTAAGTAATGGTAAAGAGAATGGCCCTAATTTGATACTCACAGATTCTATGCTTCGGGGAATCCAGCAGAATAAACTGGACAGGAACAAATACATCAACAAGCCTGCCTAATAGCCACATTGTAGTTTCAAGTATGATATATCACAGAACGGACAGGGACCAAAATGATATTATCTTTAGTACCAATTCAGAACTCAAAAGAATCTGCAAAGATATGGAGAATGTGTTGTGTATGTACAATGAAAATGTAACAGCAACACCCGATGGCCAAATAACAACAACGCGTATTATGATGATCTACACCTACACAACAGATCTGGGACCAGATGACTGGCAGCAAACCTCACTTGGACTTCGCAAGATGCAGCCGAGACGGAGAAGACCCCAAGAAAATAAAAGACGAAACAGCTGGACACCAGAAAGAGATCACTTTAGCCCGGCACCCACATATACGGGAAACTACCGCCAATCGTACGGATATAGTAGTAATTATGACTATGGGCACGGAAAACAGTCTGCCCAAGTAGAGGATACAAATGAGTGAGTTATGAGCTATCATCGAATGAGCTATCATCGAATGAGCTATCATCGAATGAGCTATCATCGAATGAGCTATCATCGAATGAGCTATCATCGAAT
>JAOBYE010720467.1:14451-25069 GCA_025403585.1 Parazoanthus swiftii
AATGAGTTATCATCGAATGAGTTATCATCGAATGAGTTATCATCGAATGAGTTATCATCGAATGAGTTATCATCGAATGAGTTATCATCGAAATATAGTGAGGACCCAAAAAGCAACTGGTCGATACTGAAAGATACATATGGTTAAAAAAAGTCGAAAAACCTGACAAACTTAACGATTCACAAGCTTTTCAATCATTTCAAAATTTAAATAACCGCAGAACTCACAGTAACAATACGCAGACCATCTGTGTGGCTCAAGCTGTAACTGAGGGCCCTTTTGACTCAGACATTTCAGAAAAAGAAACAACAGACGGTTTTCAAAACACCAAGAATGGAAAAGCGACCGGAAAACATAACATCCACAACGAATTTCTGAAATGTAGCAAGAACGATGTAGGTAAATCTCTTGTTCATCTTTTCAATACGATACTCGATCAGTTGGGGAAATTACCAAGAAGATTGGAGGTTTGGTTTTATCACCCCTACACATAAAAAGGGGAACAAAACAGACCCGGAAAATTATAAAGGTATTACAGTCCTCTCCTATCTTGGCAAGCTGTTTAATTCCATTTTGAACAAGAGGCTAATAAAATACCTTGAGGATGATAATATAATGAGAGACGAACAAGCAGGCTTAAGGAAAGGTTTTCGCACCACTGATAATAATTTCAAACTTAAAACCCTTGTAGACAAATATGCCCGATCACAAAGCAAAAAGAAGAAGAATGTGCTCTTCAGTCGTTTTATTGATTTCAAAAGTGCATTTGACAGAATTTCAAGAACGAAACTGCATGCTGCAGAAGATGCAGAAAGTAGGAATAACCGAAAAATTCTTATCAGTTATCTCATCGGTGTACTCCAGTGATAAATCATGTTTGAAGATCGGCAACGAGATTACAGAAATTTTTTCAATGTCATAATGGGGTTAAACAGGGCGACATATGCTTGCCAACCATATTTAATTTGTACCTTCACAATCTCCCAGTACAGTTTGAAACAAAAAACGATTCTGTATACCTTGACGGCCGTGCTGTCGACTGCCTACTGTATGCAGACGATTTAATTGTTGTTTCCCAAACTGCCGAAGGCTTATACAAAGGTGCCTTTCCAAACTACAAGAATATTGTTCATTTAACAGTATGACAATTAACTCAGACAAAACAAAAATCGTTTTATTCGATAAACCAGAAAAAAAGCTCAGCAGATACTACTTTCATATCAACGGAGAGCACATTGATACGGCCACCGCCTATAAATATCTGGGCCTAACTTTTTCTATCTGCGGTTCATTCACTACAGTAAAACAGGAACTGGAAAAGACTTCTATGAAAGCTTTTTTCAAAATAAAAAAGGAAATGGGAGTAAATTTTAAATCAAATATCCAGATTTCATTAAAATTATTTTAAAATCTCGTCAAACCCGTTTTGCTCTGGCAGTGAAGTCTGGGGAGTAGACAAATACCTACCAGACACACAGAACCCAATTGAACAAGTTTTAAACACATTTTGTAAACAGCTGCTGGGAGTAAACCGTAAGATGTCAAATTTAGCATGCAGAATGGAACTCGGTCAATTTAGCTTAAAAACAGACAGTCAAACAAATAGCATAAAAATTTGGACAAGAATTGTTACCCTTAAAGATAACTCTTTAAGGGCTAAAGCATATAAAGAAATGTTAGTACTGCGTACAAACGATAGTTGGCCAGGAAAAATACGTGATATTTTTAACAGCCATGGCTTCGGAGAGACCTGGTCACTGGGAAACTCAGCACCATTAATATTAATTTCAAATTATTTTCAAAATCCTTTGAACAACGTAGTAAAGACATTGCAAGAGAAGAATGCCTCTCAACTCTTTTTAATGATACTAGAAGTAACTCCCAGCAACCAATCAAAAACAAAAGATGAGAAACACTTTCTGCTCTATGGCATTTTTTTGATACTTTGAGGGAATCTCTATTTGAAAAGCTAAATGAAGATATTAAAGAAGGAATTGAACAACAACCAACGGAGACGAAATTCCGGCTTTTGATAGATCCCTTAGCTGTCTCTCTGACTCTTTATGGTTTTACGACTTAAGAGGTGGGTTAAAATTTTTGAAGAACATTGCAATTTTATTCTTTTTTTGTTTTATAAGTAATAATTAAGTAAGACAAAATTACAACGATAAAACCATGAGGGGCATGAAGGGGAGTCAGGATGGCCGAGTGGTTAGCGCTCGTGCCTCCAACCTCTTTGAACCCGGGATCGAATGTGGGCTGAGATTTGTCGATCTCCTGACTCCGAGGGTTTTTCTCCTGTTTTCGTCCCTCCCCAAAATCAACTTTCACGCCAAGATCTGTGCCGTCGAGCGATTAAACGTAAGCCACTGGCTTGGGAGAATGGGTAACCACTCCGATCGTAACGACGTTAAATAAAACTTAGCTTTTTTTTAGTTTTTAAGGAGGGGGTGGGTGATTCCGAATACCTCCTTCGATCAGCAAAACAAAGAAAAATGTAAAATAAAAAATAAAGAAAAGGGATACCATATAAGACAACAATGTTCAATACTATTCGCTAACTAGAAACGTGTTCATTAAATGTTTTGAAAGGACTGCTTTAAAAGTATGTGTAGTCAGAAAACATTTTAGGCGATGCGGTTAAATCTTAATAATAGTCTTTATTGAGCAGCAGACGTGCTCAATTTACATACAAACTTACCTGATGTTCAACGATCACTAGCACAAGCCACAGGTTTTGCGACATCTCTTCTTCATGAACGAACCTTCAGGACCCCCATTTTTGATACAAGATTTCTCGAATCTTTTGCAAAGTATGACATATCGATCAACGCATGCTGTACATGAGAACAAGAAAAAAAACCCTTGGATCAATTCAAACGCTCTGAGGACAGAATAATCCATTATTTATATTACGTGCGTTCCGAATGGTTTTTCGCTCTGTAAACACGCACGGTCTCAGTTTGATATTTACGGTATAGACTTCACTCTTGTTTAGTAAGTAGTCAGTAGTAAACTAGTGATCAGTAACTGTTTCTCTGAGAACGTTTGTCAAGTAGAAAAATTGATCCAAAAAGTATTACCATTAAATCCCTCATTAAAGCACTGGGCTTATATAATTTCGTTGGGGTTAGGGGTGGGCTTATAAAAGGAGTGGGACGGTTTCCGGAGGTGTTATAAGCTGTATAAATATAACGTCCCGGGACGAGCAGTTAGTACTAAAATAACATATACTCCGCTTGAGAGGTGGAACTCATATCCAGAGGACTTTCAACCAGAATAATAAATATGGACTTGGCGGCTTATATATCCGGTGATGGCGCTTAAACGTGTATTTTTACGGAATTAAAAACTCAATATTTCGATCTCGTTCGATAAAAAAAGTAAAAGAAGAGTTGATTTCCGACGACTCCAAATTCTTTCTGAGGAAGTTTAAAACAACATTCAAGGCATTCAAGGACTGAAAAGATGTTAATGTTAATCGACAAAGTTAGTAAAACTAGATAAGAAGCTCGGCAAAATTTAAAAGGGGTATACTCTCAAACGATTGCATGTGAGGCTAATATATAAGTTAAAACTTACCTCTCTTTTCAAGCGGAAAATCGCGTTCTCCGTCTAAACCAAGAAAAGGAAGGAAATTTTGTGTTACTTATAGTAAACTGTCGTTGTTGTTTCTGATGTAAAGTTCTTATAGTCTTTCCTAAAGCTGTTAAACCAAATACAATCGTTTTAAATACAATTTCAGCTAGCACGTTTTGAGTCCTTAATAGGAACCTTACAAAGTTAGGATGGCAACGGCGCTCTCTAGAATCCTACTTTCTCTTTCTCTGTTTTTTTATTTACAATTCATTTCTTGTTACTGTACTTTCTATAAAAGCGCTTGAATATGAAGTAGACGATAGCTGAATATTTAACCGTTCAACGTTGATCTGAAAAATAAATCTCCGGCTCTCTGCACCTGGCTGGACAGCAACATACCACATAACCCTGCCGGCGTGTGGTGTTTACATAGTCGTCTCAACTGCAGATGAGGTAAGCAAAAACTTGCAGCAGAACTGATGACTTCTTATAAATACAACGACGTTTGTTTTCAAAGCTACAAGAGCGAGGCTATGTATAAGTATCAACAACTGATGAAATTTTTAACAAATTCTACAGCCAAGTCACTCAGAAGAGTTAGCGAAGTTATGAACAACGGAACTACGTTCTTCGGTTTGACTGCAAGTCCTTATCGGGGTTATTCTTTTAAATCATAATTATCGTTAAAATGTCGACGCTTCATTGTGTACTGTCGTATTTGCTGTACGCGCGTATAAGAAGCGTTTTGCTGTTCAAATATCGCAAGGTCTGTGCGTTCTGTCTCGAATAAGTGTTATGTTAACAGGGCTGTAGCCAGACTCCGAGTCTAGAGGAGGTAAAACGAGAAATTTAGAAGCGAGCAAAATTTCAAAATTTAGGTACCAAGAAACGTTCTTTCGTTCGTTTTGAAAGGTATTTTCAATCAGAACATTTGGTTCTGTAAATTTCCTTCCGGCGGTTCAAAATTCGGGGGAGGCATTTGACTCTGCCACATAGCTGCATATAGCTACGGCCCTGGTCACAATGCTTTTATCGTGAAAACTCGCAAAAAACTAGATTCGACAGAGTAATGAAATCAAGCAACGGAGATGACTTTGTTGGCTAAGGCTGACCTTTGAATTAATGTACAATCAGAACAAAATGCTAAAAACAAGAACTCAGGACTAATATATCAAAAACCAATTTGAGTCGAGTAAGCGCGTGTGAAAGAAAAAGCGTTTGCCGTCATCTCGTTTTGCTTGTGGCAGACACGAGTTTAATATTGTTAAAGGAAAATACAAACAAAAGGAAAAGTACAAGAGCCGACTTCTGAAAAAAAGATACAATAAAGCATGGTGCGGGTTTTACTCACCCATGAGCGCTTTGAATAACTCTTCATTCGAATCAGCGGCAGTGCGTTTGGACCCCGCAACAAAGAGAAGGGTGACAAGTAGGAGAACAAGAACTGTTTTGGAAGCCATGGCTGAATCGGGAAAACTTTTTGAGCTGTCTTTGTGACGTTAAACTTAACGAGCTTGCCGTCGGGGAATAGTTAGTCGGCTACTACAGCTCATCTTGCTCTCCTTTATACAGCACGAACTTTGTAAATAATTCATATGGGAAACTAAAGCAAGCGGCCACGAGAAAGAGCTCCCTGTTTTAATGACAATTCGGTGAATGCAGTCCAAACTCTAATTTGTTTTTTAGTCTGTATATATATATAGCCGTGTTAGCCGCAATGTTTCTTGTTTTCAAAGGAGATCAGGTCTAGCAGACCTTTCAGGGACCTATGAGACTCCAATGTTTTTTTTTTTCTGATAGCGCCTTTCTGACATATCTAGACATAATTTGCAAAGTTTCAGAGCACATCAATTATAAAGTTATAATGAAGACTGCTGACACTAGGTCATTACCAAAAACCCATGCTGGTTTAAAGATTTATTTCTTCATAATTTGATATTTATGCTTTTGGAGCTATTTGGCTTAAGCGTCAGTTCAGTGCCGGTATATTTTAATAATGGCTGTACTTAATGGCCGCTTGAACCAAATTTACCTCTTCAAAAATTCTAAAACAATTAAATATCAAATGACGAGGATGTAAATAACAAAAGAAGTAAACCTGCCTGTTCTTTAATCATTAACGTGTTATAAAGAATCTCTTTATTAATTTTGTTTAAGTTAAATAATGCAAAGCAAACTTTTGTGCTAAATTTTGATCGACGCGTTTTGCAAGGGAAAACACAAATTTAAATTATTGTAATAGTAGCTGTCATTAATGGCCGCTTGGACCAAATTTACCTCTTCAAAAATTCTAAAACAATTAAATATCAAATGACGAGGATGTAAATAACAAAAGAAGTAAACCTGCCTGTTCTTTAATCATTAACGTGTTATAAAGAATCTCTTTATTAATTTTGTTTAAGTTAAATAATGCAAAGCAAACTTTTGTGCTAAATTTTGATCGACGCGTTTTGCAAGGGAAAACACAAATTTAAATTATTGTAATAGTAGCTGTCATTAATGGCCGCTTGGACCAAATTTACCTCTTCAAAAATTCTAAAACAATTAAATATCAAATGACGAGGATGTAAATAACAAAAGAAGTCCGCTTGCCTGTTCTTTAATCATTAATGTGTCATAAAGAATCTCTCTACTAATCATAGTTTAAGATAAATTAATGAAAGTAACCTTTTGTGCTAAATTTTGATCGACGCATTTTGCGGGAAAACACAAATTTAAAGCAGCAGCCCTGTTATCGAGCTCTGTTAAATACAAAAAGGGAAGTAGAAAAAAATAACTCAGTTACGGGGAACGAAGAAACAAAAACTAAATTTTACTAACATTTTTCTCTTTGCAAAGAGACATAACAGCCTTTAGCAGACTCACTAATATAACCTCAATTTATCCAAATCAACTTTAAAACTTGTAGTCTTCAAAGTCGTCGAATCGCCCCCGCCTATTGTCATTTTATGTTCATAATTGTTTTCATTATTCTAACAGATTTCGCTTACAAAAGTACGGGATGCAGTTGCATCGGAAGTTCTTTAAATTGGCTCCGGGTACATTTTTTTTAAGTTTTTAAATTTTGTTCAGGCTCAATGTTCTTATTTTCGGCAATTTCAGCCTCAAAATGATTATTCTTATTTTGTTCTTAATGTTATGTTTTCCGTAGCGGGTTAAACTCCTTTAAAGTTCGTTAAGGTGCACCTGTACATTGTTTCACAGGAAATTTGAAGTGTCTAATCAATTCAATACTGTAGTGCAATTCATGGCTTACAATAGACAAAATATCTAAAACAATACTTTCTGGATTGAAAACGGCGATTGTAAGAATCATTAGCAACTTTTATTAATCATTGGCTGATTGTTTGATGTATCTCGTGATTTGGTGGAATATTCCTTCTTTAATATTTATAAAAAAATATTTCGCATAAATGGTTTGATTCGGCCTCAGTTTGTTCTTATTTTGTTCTTACTTTTTCGGTCAAACTCAGCCTCAATTTCTTTTAATAAGTTTGTTCTTAATAAAAAAAGAGTGTACAATGTATGGGAAACCTACACAGAGGTTCAGCTGAGCAACTCCACATGGGAATTCATTAAGTCCAGTCAAACGCTCACTCAATTGCTTGATAAAGGATCTTCATTGAGACGTTTCTTTTTTAACTTTCGGTTCGGCCCCAGAATTCAATCTCTCTATTGAGATATTAAATATCTCTATTGAGCACTATCGATAAGCTTTAGAACGAGGCTCTGAAAACTTGAGCTCTTAACTATCAAATGTTGGCTTGAGTTCTTGGACTTGGATTTATCTAACTATCGGAATGGCTTGTATCTCAACTGACTTGATAGTCGACAAATTGAGTCGATACATTGGTTTTTCTACCTAACGCCATTAAAATTACTACGTGTTCAAACAATTTTAATTTCTGTTTGGGCTTACGTTTAGTAAAGCTTCAGTCCAGGCAAACAAAATATAACTGACATCGATCTGTCGTCTTCCCAATTGAATACCGTTGCATTAATTTTGAAAAGCATGTCTTGTTAGTTTGCATTCTTGTTAGTTTTTCAATTAGTTTTGGTTTTGTCATTTGCGATAAATTTCGTTCTTAGTTTTTTAGACTTATTAATTTATTTGTTGGTTGGTTTATGTTCAGTTTATTAACACTTTTTCCTCTTGTTTGTTACCAGACTTGCGAATTTGCAAAAAAAATAAATAAGTTTGAGTTTTGGAATCTTTACTGGAATAATTAGCGCCTATTTGGGTCGGACAAATCGGCGGCATTTTACAAACAGAGCACTGATGAATTTCGCAGACCATCCAAGTCGCACTGCCAGTTTGAAAAAAGCATACTAAAATATAATTAATAACAACTTTATAATCTATTCTCAGGTAACGAAAACAAATACAATATCAAATTTTAATCAATCACCACTACACGACCGCAAAACTTGCGCTGCAGACTACGCCTTCTTAAAGAACAAAATACCAGCATCGCAGATATATAAAGTATTTTAGCAACAAGTAACATGAAGTAATGCTGACAAATATACGTTGTCCAATTTTAGTCTAAATAACTCATTTAAAAATTCTTCGGACCGTCATGTTATATAGAACGTAGATAGCCGCATTTTGTGTGGTGTAATCTCGATAGATACACGCCCATGCGTCCAATCGCATGCACCAAACGAAGGCATATCTGGGAAGCTATGAAAGGTTTCCAGATGGTAAAAGAAATGGTAATACTAATAGTTGAAGGCCCGGCGATCAGGGAGTAAAAGGGTAGCTATCAAATTTTGCTATAGTCATGAACTACTAAAACAACCCAGTCGGTGAACCGCGGTTGTGCAGTGTTTGGTCGTATTTATACTAAAGGCGACTAAGACGTCCAAAACGAATTAACCGTAACCATAAATACGGGAAATAAGGGAGACGAATTAGTCGTCTGTAGGTTAGGTTCGACTGAAGGATTCATTTAGCAGAAGAATTAGTCGTTCCAGACGTTAAGTTCGTCCAGTATAAAGATGCGACCATCTTTAATAACCGGACGAACTTGACGGTCACATGACCAGCATCGAGGTTACACTGCACATGTTATGGAAACAAGATGGCGGGAAGAGAAAGAGCAAACATAATCACTAGGGTACAGTCCCTTTAATTGTATTTTGCTGCAAAATGCGTACGCAATGTTCATCCCGTTTTTATACTTGTCGCACCTAACAGAGCGAAGTCTAAATAAATACGACCTTTTTTATCAATACTGAAGAAAGTGACAATGTTCTAAACGGAGTGGTTCATACTATACTGATCTGTGCGTCCATCGATGCATCAGAGTTGGAACTCAATTGTGAGAGCTGAAGGAGAAGTTAGAGAAGCATTCGGTTTGGCTTCGTGCCACGTACTTAAACGCGTCCATATCTGCCGTGCCCTCCAACTTCCCGCGTGCAAGCACTACATAACTCTTTTCTATAGCCCCGAAGGGGTTACTCCCTATAGTTGGATGTCGGGGGAGCTCGTCGTTTTTTTTAGGGGTTGAAATTGGCGATCTAGCATTTTTTAGGGGTTTTCTCGGGCAAAATCTGATTTTTGAGAATACCTGGGTTTTTTAGGGGTCATCCTGGTGCTAATTAGGATGCGGTCTCAATGTTCCCAAAGTTGAATATTGTACTCATTATATTCCGGTATTTTTTAGGGTATTTTCAACCAGAGAGAGCTATATTTTTAGTAGCAAAATCTGAGAGCCAGGTTATTTTAAATGATTTATTTAGCTTTTCCGACAAGCTCCCCTGACATATTACAAAGGGGGTACCCCCGGGTCTATAGCCAACCACAAAGCTATGGAAAAGGCAATTTCTTCGGACAGCTTTTGACGCAACCTTAACTTTCTACGTTTTCACGGTGGCGCAAAACCTAATTCGCTTAATTTATTCAAAATTCCAACTGAAAGCGTTTCACAGTGTTATGTTATTTAAAATAAAGAAGGTATCACAAATCTCCTTCTTGTGCAAATTTACTTGATAATCCAAGCAGTCTGAGGACCTTCCAAGTTGTCATAGAAACAAACAATGATATACAGCGGGAGCACGCAGCAACAGACACCACGTCATATGACAACGTTTTTCATTGATTCAGTGCCGGGCAGAAAAAACTTTCGCACAAATTTCTCTTTGAATAAAGCTCAAAGTCTAAAGCTGCATAAACTGTAACGCTTGCTTGATCTTGTAATTTTACAACTCTGAATTTTCTAAAGGCCAACTATCTTTTTTGGATTTTCCGGCGTCTCCTTTATGTAGTGTGACTGTTATGGTAACATTTGCCAAGCGCTCCTCGTTCGCAAACGTTATGTTTAATTTGTTTATTGTCTTACCCAGGGTGCAATCGAAGAATTCATAAAAGCCGCGGCTTGTTTTGATATGAATTCTTCGATTTGAGCGAGTATTGTCTCTGGTTCCCAGGGCACAATTGACTCATCAGTCTCACGCAGCAGCCATGTGGAACAAATTGTTGTTACTGCCCTGCAAGTGTCGTCGCCATGATGAGGTTTGTGGGTCGATAACAAAGGATTTGTCGAGCTCGCATGCCAATTAAAACGAGTCTAAAGTTTATTTTTGTGTTCGTAGCTGCCACTGTTATTATACAATGACTATATATATAGACTCGTTTTCACAGCGTCAGCCTCGACTTGATGTTAAATAACCGTAAATAGAGCTGTTTACAACTCTGTGCATTGGTATAGTCTAAAACTTCTAATCGTTCTCGCTGGTATTTATGTATATTCAGCATATGATCGAGGCTTACACTGTAAAAATGAGACTATATGGTCATTGCAATCAATGGTAACCAAGAATGAGAAAATTGGACTATTGCAGTGGTATGATGTGGTCTAGATTGACCAGCTATCACAAGTTTTCCTGTTGTTTCCTTAAACTTATTTTTATTACCCTGAATAATCAGGGCCGTAGCAAGCCTAGGAAAACTGTGGGGGAGGGGGGGGGAACCGCACAGAGCCACAGATGCACGCCTTCGAGGGGGGTCCGGGGGATGTTCCCCAGGGAAATGTTG